>VWZW01000402.1:287386-457531 GCA_013397115.1 Edolisoma coerulescens
AAGGGAAGGGAAGAGGAGAGGAGGGGAGGGGCAAGGAAAGCAGAAAGGGAAACGGTGAGGCAAAAGAAAGGGAAATACTAGGATATGTATCTCTCATTTGTTCAGGTAATATAACTGAACTTTAATGTATATAACTTAAATATGTTATAAATATATTCACTTTACAGGCCTGGCTGGGTTGGAGTTAATTTTCTTCATAGTAGCCAGTATAGTACTGTGGTGTGGATTTCTCACTAAAGCACTGTTGATAAAAACAGTGTTGTGGCTATTTCTGAGCATTGCTTGTACAACACTAAGGTTTTTGGGTTTTTGTTTTATTTTGGTTCATTTTTTTTTTTCTCCAGTCTGCTCCCTGCAATNAACATTCCCGTAATACATGTAATCACCCACAGACAAATTTTCTGCTTCTTGAATTTGGTAGAAGGTCTGCAGCAAATGTAAGGATAGGAATAACAAATTGCCAGTTGTATCTAGTGTGTACTGTACCACTCATCCTGATCGGACAATGTCAAGGGAAGGGAAGGGAAGGGAAGGGAAGGGAAGGGAAGGGAAGGGAAGGGAAGGGAAGGGAAGGGAAGGGAAGGGAAGGGAAGGGAAGGGAAGGGAAGGGAAGGGAAGGGAAGGGAAGGGAAGGGAAGGGAAGGGAAGGGAAGGGAAGGGAAGGGAAGGGAAGGGAAGGGAAGGGAAGGGAAGGGAAGGGAAGGGAAGGGAAGGGAAGGGAAGGGAAGGGAAGGGAAGGGAAGGGAAGGGAAGGGAAGGGAAGGGAAGGGAAGGGAAGGGAAGGGAAGGGAAGGGAAGGGAAGGGAAGGGAAGGGAAGGGAAGGGAAGGGAAGGGAAGGGAAGGGAAGGGAAGGGAAGGGAAGGGAAGGGAAGGGAAGGGAAGGGAAGGGAAGGGAAGGGAAGGGAAGGGAAGGGAAGGGAAGGGAAGGGAAGGGAAGGGAAGGGAAGGGAAGGGAAGGGAAGGGAAGGGAAGGGAAGGGAAGGGAAGGGAAGGGAAGGGAAGGGAAGGGAAGGGAAGGGAAGGGAAGGGAAGGGAAGGGAAGGGAAGGGAAGGGAAGGGAAGGGAAGGGAAGGGAAGGGAAGGGAAGGGAAGGGAAGGGAAGGGAAGGGAAGGGAAGGGAAGGGAAGGGAAGGGAAGGGAAGGGAAGGGAAGGGAAGGGAAGGGAAGGGAAGGGAAGGGAAGGGAAGGGAAGGGAAGGGAAGGGAAGGGAAGGGAAGGGAAGGGAAGGGAAGGGAAGGGAAGGGAAGGGAAGGGAAGGGAAGGGAAGGGAAGGGAAGGGAAGGGAAGGGAAGAGGAGAGGAGGGGAGGGGCAAGGAAAGCAGAAAGGGAAACGGTGAGGCAAAAGAAAGGGAAATACTAGGATATGTATCTCTCATTTGTTCAGGTAATATAACTGAACTTTAATGTATATAACTTAAATATGTTATAAATATATTCACTTTACAGGCCTGGCTGGGTTGGAGTTAATTTTCTTCATAGTAGCCAGTATAGTACTGTGGTGTGGATTTCTCACTAAAGCACTGTTGATAAAAACAGTGTTGTGGCTATTTCTGAGCATTGCTTGTACAACACTAAGGTTTTTGGGTTTTTGTTTTATTTTGGTTCATTTTTTTTTTTCTCCAGTCTGCTCCCTGCAATGAGTAGGCTGAGGATGCAAAAGAGTTGGGAGGTGACACAACCTTAGCAGTTGACCCAAATTGACCAAAAGGATATTCCAAGCAACATAATATTATTTATATTCTGTTAAAAACTGTGGGGAGACTTTCATTGCTCAGAGAGTAGCTGGGCATACTTGTGGGAGGTGATGAGGGATTATCTTTGCATCACTTCCTTGGTTGGGTTTTTTCCCCTCATTACTCCATCCTTTAAATTGTATTCACCAAGACCCAGTAATATTTTAGTTTTACTCTTCCTGCTCACTGCCTTGTCCAGCTGGAGCAGAGGGGAGCAAGCAGTTGGCCATGTGATTTTTAGGTGCCTGATGGGATCAACCCACCACCATATAGAAAACAAATTTTTTCAGGTTTCTGAAGCAGAAATAGTTTCATTGATTAGCAAGAATAAAGGAAAAGGTAACAGTTCAAGTGGTGGCAAAGAGATGTGGTAAAAGGGACAGTGTAATTTACAGAATGGTCATATGTCCTGTGAAGGCGATCTCAATTTTGTGTAGTCTGTATAAGCATGAGTACTGAATATATAAATACTCATTGGGGAGATAGAGAGAAGGAAATGAGACATTAGTTATTATTACAGTAACATATTTAGGAAAAGAGAAATACCAGTTTTAGCTCTTCCTTCTATTAAAATTTTTGTCTCTAAAGTTATTCAGGTAATACGAGAAAATTCTGTCCTCCAACAATGTGTGTACTGATGGTTAATGAACATCCTTAGCAATGACAGAACTTAGTGTCCCCTAAATTTTCCTGTTAAAAACTAGTCAAAGACTTAATTTTAGTCAGATTTTCTTTGACTTGAGTGCTAAATATGGCTAATTAAGATTGCAAATTTAGGTTCACATCTGTTAAAAGCAGTTCCTCCCTTACAGCTGGAGATTGAATGCCACTCTTTTTAAATCATGTGACTTAAATCACAGTTTTTTTAGAAGTTTACACCACAACAGTTAGCTTAGTATTTACCTGTATGGTTATTTTGTGAATTGCATTCAATAATAAGTCATTTTCCTTATCCACAGTATATAAAAATGAGAAGTTACCCTTTGTAAAATTTATTTGGAGTGAATATAGACTTGGAATAATAGAAAACAGAATTTAAAAAAAAGCTGAAGGAAAGGCTCTCAACCCAAAGAACTTTAGAAAAAATATGATTTCTATTTAAAATATTAGTAAATTATTATGAATTATATTTAGCATTTTAGTATTCAATATAACAGATAAAAACAAAAAGTAAAGATGAATAGCTTACATGAAATATGAACAGCTCTAGATGCTGCAGCTATTTCACAGGAAACATTTTATCCCCACCTTGTACCAAAGTGGTAGTGAATGTCAAGCTAGTTAATCACAACCTTTTTTCCTAACTTGTAACTTTTTCTGTTGCTTTCTTCTCTCCACTGCCTCAATCTCCATTAAAACAGGCTGCTCAAAAGGCAGAGCTTGCTAAAAGCACTCATGGGAGGGCCAGCATGTAAAATCCATGTAACAGCTCATTATTTTCAGGAGTAACTACAAGCAGCATTGTGAGAATATTTTAAATAAGCAGTGAATAAACAATAAAAACCAATACACACTGGTCCTGATGTATCTGAAAGGATTTTTACTTGTCATTGATATTTTAATATTTTGGCTGACTTGATTGAAAACTTTTTTTATATGTGAGCATTTATAACCTGATTTCTAAGAGAAAGCAATAGGGGAAATGATAGCAAAACAAATCAAGAAGTAAGTATCTGGAATCATATTGTGCACAAAGAACTTTGCACCATTCCTGTCAAAATGAATAAATCAAACTAGTTAATGGACTTGAGTTACTGTGTATCATCCTTTCAATTTTTTGGGAATTTTGGGGGGTTTTGGAGGTGGTTTTTCATGAGGTTTTGGGAGGGTTAGTTTTCTTTTGTTTTTCTCAAAAAGGTCACTTGCCCATTTAACAGTATCTACTGATGAGAATTACATTATGGATTCAAAACCTCCTTTTGACCAAGGAACTATACCTGGTACATGGTTTAGACCTCTTTTCAGATTTATAACAAGGTATTTTCTCCCTAGAAAAGTTCTTTGAGTAAATAAATACATAAACTTCCTATGGAAGATCTACCCAGACATTTTATCTCCTAGTTTAATTAAGGTTTTGTAATGTTATATTAAGGGATAAAGGGAGATGTAATCCCAAGCAGGCATAGAGTTTTACAATTTCCTAGTCTGAAAAGTAGGTGTAGACATTGCCAGATTTATATCAAAAAAGGATTCCTTTCTCATTTGTGCACACTAAGAAGATTCATGGTTCTGAGAGTAAAGATACATGTTAGCAAGATAACCTAAATTAATGAGAAATTAGACACATAGATAACATAAAAGTAAAAAGTAAGAAGTGAAACTGAGATAGATAAGGCTTGGGAAAAAAGTAAAAAACAAGTCAGTGTTTGCTCATATCTAAAAAAACCTGTATCGTTTTTGTCCACAGTTAAAATTGTCTTACCATTATAGATGAAAACTTTCAGTCAGCCTCCCAGAAAAGTGACCTACAATGACCACGCTATGGCATAGGCATTCCAAACTGTCAGTGCAAAAAGAAAGCACAGAAGTTTCTGTATGATGTTGCATATTTCAGGGTCTAAGAGACCCAGGTGAATTGGTACATGAGAAAAGGTAAGCTTCTTCCTAGCTTGGGATGGGTAGGCACACTGTGAGGAGGGAATTAATAAAATGTTCCTGGTAGTGAACATGACAGAGAACAAAAATCTCAAAGCCAGTGCTGAACTGCTGAACTGAGCTTGTGAAGTTGAATTATTGTTTATGTTTTTCCTTTACCTTAGCTGTCCCAGAACTCCATTGTCACAAATGGTAGAAGATGATTAAGTGTTTTATTTAGGGCAGGTATTTTAGGAGGTTTTCCCTTAGTCCTTCCACACCTCTTGGCAATTTTCCCTTTCTACTTTGAAAAAGACATTTCTCCTTTTCTTATTCTATTGAAATATTTTTACACAGTTACTCTAAAAGTTATGATGAACAACGGATTTAATGATAAAGAACCTATCAGGCTCAGTATAAGAGCAAGGACCATAACCTAGGCATCATCTTTGACTCAGCCCCCTCTCCAGAGCCTCATAGCCCCCCTGCATCTAATTTTTGTTGATTCATTCTGCATAATAGCTATAAGATACCATAATCCTGCTCTGTCTATGTGGTTAAATCTCTCCCAAGATCCTCATCATCTCCTATACTGCTTATTGAAAAGTCTTTCTTTTCAGCTTTGAGAAATGATCTTGCCTCAGTCAAATCTATTCAGAATGCTACCGTAAGGAATATTTTCCTAGCTCGCTTCTCTTCCCTTTATGCTCTTCCACTGATTTTTCTATCTCATCAAATATACACTATTTTTCTTTATTAACAGGTACCCTAATGGCCAATCCTTACACTACATACCTAGCTTCTGTTTTCTGTGAGGCCAAGCCTGCGTACCTTCATCACTCTCGCTACATTTTGCAGCAAGCAATTTCAGGCTTACTCCCATATGCCTTTCATGCCTGGGAGGATCTCCTTTAAAAGACCCCTAGAGCTATCTTGTAATCCACCATCAATTCTCTTCCTAAAGCTGTTATTGGCTATGATGCATAAAAGAAACCAAAGCCCCTAGGCAATTGGTGCAGTAAAACATAGTCTGTATTGCTAAGCAATGTTTGTCTCATGGTCTCTTTGCAGTGCTCTTGTTTTCATCCTGCATTCAGTACACAGACTGTCACCTCAACTGGAGCAAGAAAATACTTTAGCTCCACCTCACACCACATAGCTGAGAAGGGTCATAACTCATTATTTGGGTTCCTAGGCATTACCTAAATACAGACAGCAGCAGATGATGCTATTCTAGGATTTTTAGTGCTCTAGCATTCTCTACGATTAGGTGCTCATTTCTTAACATAATTTTACTTTTTTCTTTCAATGTATTAAAAAAAAAAAAAAAACAAACCAAAACATATAAAATTTAATTGGAATAGACCAATCTGCAGAAAAATTACAATTTTAATGTAAAGTAGTTTAAAATTATTAAATAACTGAAACCCCTTTGGTTATGTTATAAACTTCATTATCCCAGCTGTCCTCTATATGCAGACAAGGAAGGGAAAACATCATGGGGTTTTATGCCTGTTGGTATCTCCTGCTACAAAAAGAGTCCCTGTGTGACAGGCTTTAATGTCAACAGGCATTTAAACTAAAGTTAAATTAATTTCTACCTATCTTTTGTCCTTACATTTTGTACCAAATGCAACAAATAAGGTCACTGGCAGATAAACATCCATTTTAAAACAAATATTAGAACGTATTTATGTCAAACCTACCTGTAAGGATTAAGACCGTTGAATAAGGATACCATGGCAGACAAGACTTTATCTAAATATGTCCAGATCCCTTTCCTGGATTTCCTTTCCCTAGGTACGGGGAAGTGGATATTCTACATCAAGACCTTGCCCCTTTATGGAGTCAGGGCAGAAGCAGGTATGAATTTATGTCTGGTGACTGGGAAGACTTTCTGGGTTGCCTAAAGAAATGAAGCCTCTTCAACCGATAAAACTCCTTCAATTTAATGTCAAAAAAAAAGCTTCAAGAGAAATGCTATATGAAAACAAGTAAGTAAAAGGCAACAGTGAAAACTGAAAACTCTGCTTAAGTCCTAGTTCCAAACTTGGCAACACAACTAGCTCTTTTCACAGTAGCAGCAGATATTTCAGTCATAGATAAAAGGCTTTATGCGTCTGTCATATAAATTAAGTGTGAAAACACAAAAATGCTCCAAACATTGTTAGCATAGTAAACATTTTAAAATTTGAAAAAGAGAGATCCTCCTAAAGAAATTTCTAAAGGAATTTTAGTTGCCTGATATTATATAATTAATATGTGTAACATGCTAAGAAAAACCAAAAATAAGAATGATCTTAATATTAACATGAAGAAAAATAAGTTTTTATACTTTTTGCTATATCCGTTGTAGATATATTTTTAAATTATTTTTAAAAGCAGAGAATACATGCCACTTCTAGCACAAAAGTCCAAAATATAAGACTTCTGGGATAGAAGAATGGACAAAGTTTTCACTTATTTTACCTGAAAAATATGCCCAGGCCATTATTGCATCTGTCACAGATGAGGAAACTACCGTTATGCATCATTTATCCATTCAATGGTTTACAGCTCCAACTATTCCAGGGAGGTCACAAATCCACCAGCTATCAGAAAGAACTAGATTCTGTGCTTGGAACTACGATTTAGTGGGGAAGAATTCATAATATCTGTGTAGCCAGGCAACTATCTGAGGTAGCTCAAATGTGTAGATAATGTTGCTTTAGTTCGTTTGAAACTTATGCTCCATAAAATAATTAAAGATTGACCTTTTTCATGTGAAAGTGTAGCTATTCCACAAGTCTAAGAAGTGAGCTTGCCTATGCTAGTAAGATTTAAAGGATGTGATATTTCTGACTGGTATCAATCTACTGCAGAAAGAATTAAGGAGATCACTGCAATTCCTGCTCGGCAGCTATGCTAGAAAGGCAGATTACAGGAAGAAGGCCATTACAAATTTGCTTTTGCAAATGACCCTAAATAGTTCAGTGTAGCAGACGTGAATGTGCTATTAAGGCGAGCTGAGTAATTCTAGTCTTACTAACTTACTAGAATCTGAGGGAGGAGTTTCCTTCTATCCCCAATATATTATTTGTGGAAACCAACTTCCTATAGGGCCTATAAATGAAATCTTCCCAATGAGAAGGTCAGAATATTAAAGTGTTGCTTGAAGCCTGCCTATTTTAAACTCACCTGAGACCACCCATCTGGCAACAATTACAATCAGACTCCTTGCCAAGAAATTATGAAAGCAAAAACATTTTCTATCCAACATAAAGTAAACCCTTCATCTAAGTAGCAATACTTATGTGAATTAACAGACTCATATTTCCAGCTGAAGCACATTTCTTATTTCCAGGACCTGATTCATGATGCTCATTATTCTTTAAATGGAATAAATCTGCAGCCAGTTCTCAGGTGTCTGTTCTCTGCGTGAAAAAAACAACTATAAAACCAACCAAAACCAAAACAAAACAAAGCCATAAAACTACTGCATTCATTACTGTTTTGGGTGGTTTGCTTCTGCTACCTCCTGTAAGGACCACATAATTATATTGCTGCTTAGTTAGTCAAAACTTCCAAAAGTACTTTATTATCCAAGGCAATTATCACAAAAGCCTTCAATGCTTAACTTTTTTTTGCCAAATTGCAATTTTCAGTGCTAAGGTAGCATCCTCTAACTGACTTAGTGGCTGCACAGCTGATAACCAGTGGGGAAAATGGCAAAATGACCCAATTTTTAGGCTCTACTAAGCAGAAAAGTTTGGTTTAGCTTTCTGTGTGAAATGATCAATAAAAATAAAAAATAAACCCCTGAAAAGTCTTAAATACTCCCTTTAAAGGATGAAATTATGTAGTCACAACATAATTTTGACATCACACCTGTTAGTAAGAACAGAACTGAAACCAACAATACAAAGTATGATTAGCTTGAAATTGTATTGAACTGGTGAGCAAAGTCAATACAATTTATTTAAGGCCATATCCAAAAGAAGAATGAGACATAAGATACAGGTTGCCCTCATATTGGAAATTTCCAGGTGCTTGAAATTTCTCTATGTGCCTGCAATTTCCTTGCTGACCTGTATCAGGTATAGAAGATCCATACTTGTCTCCAGTATCATGAATGAATAACACAGAGTGAGCACTTGAGGTAACATGATTTTCAAAGAGTGCACAGCAAGCACCCGGTGTTGGGATGCTCCAAAACTGCAAGTGGAAGAGGTTTTATATTTTAGAAATGGACAAATAGTAGATAGATCCATGGTTTAGCTATGATACAGAGACCAAATGATTAATACAGTCTATATTTTAGCTGACCCTTAGTGAGAGGACACAATTGGTGGACTTCAGACTGCACAAAAGTAAACTTTTTACTTACCTGAGACAGGGAAACTCCACAGAAATAAAATCAACATCAATGAGTACAAAGAGTAAGTATAAAAGAAACACTACTCTGTATGCAAGGGACATCTCCTAAGGCACATTTCTGAATTTAGCTAACTCTACTTTAAGGATCATCTATTTTCTTAAGCTTGTGTTTATATAATGTAAAACTCACAATGTTGGGGCAAGGTTTGCCTAAATTTGTGGGTGGGTTGCACCATTTGAAGGACCTAGCTCTGCCTTTTCCCCCAGACCCAAGGGTAGATTCATCTGTTGATATCAGATGTGTAGGTATTATTAAAAACACTATCATTTTCCAATATTAAGCAAATATTAAACATAGACAAAGGGAACTAGAGGAAGACAATAATGTGGAAATTTAGAATAGTTTCACTCAGATCTAAAAGCAAATTAAATTTAAAATAAGTGACCTTATTGTATTCTGCTGTATTTACTATTAATAAGTTAGTACGGGTCAAAAAAATACAATGTGAATACACTTAAAAAGCCAGAGAAGTGACACATTTACTATCATACATAGAGTACTGTCATTTTTTAACCCCAGTCAGCAGCTCAGCCCCTCAACTTCTCACTCGCACCCCTCTGCTAGGATGGGAAGAGAATCAGAAGAGTACAAGAGAGAAAATTAGCGGGTTGAAATAAAAAGAGTTTAATAGGTAAAGCAAAAGCTGCTTTTGCAGACAGCTACAGGCAAAGCAAAAAAAGGAATTAATTTTTCACTTCCTATGGACAAACAGGTGTCCAGCCACCTCCAGGAAATCAGGGATCCACCACATGTAATGGTCACTTGGGAAGACAAATGTCATCACTCCAAATGTCCCCTCTTCTTCTTTCCCCTGTATTACATGCTGAGAACAACACCATATGATATAGGATGAAGAACAACATCCTTTGGCCATTTGGCGTTGGCTGTCCCAGCTGTGCCCCTTCCCAGCTCCTTGTGCACCCCCAGCCTGCTCACTAGTGGGGTGGAGTGAGAGGCAGAAAAGCTCTTGACTCTGTGTTAGTGCCACTCAGCAACAGCTAAAACATCCTTGTGTTATCAACACTCTTTTCATCACAAATTAAAAACATAACATACAAGTTCATAGGAAAAATATTAACTCTGTCCCAGCCAAAATCAGTGCAAGTACATTAGATTATAAATATGGATCGCAGTCCTTATATTGCAAAACTGAAAAGTAAAATATCTGATTATTTCAGGGCAATCCAGGGACAAATATCCTTGAACTCCAGACTATACTTCTGTCTTTGATTTGGTTGCACATTGAACTGTGAGAGAATGTGTCCCATATGGATCATTGCCAGGTTAGCTGGAGATTTTTTGAGTCAAAACTGACCGCAGAATTCAAGAAAGGCGTCAAATGGCCATCTATCTATATATCTATCCTTACATACAAACATCACTGTGCTCACTATAGATCACTCCTTTCTATCCAATGGGCAGCTGTATGGTGTCACTTATATCCTCAGCATGAATTTAAGGTGTCCTTCTATTTTTGCTGTACTCCACCATTATGGTAATAAAATTTTAAGTCACCAGAGAAGGACTCTGCTCGAAGAGGAAATCACACAAACTCTTAACCAGATGCAGGTGGAGCAAGAAGGGTTAGTACTATTGTACTATTCAATCATCTAGAAGAAACTGCAAATCTAATCAGATCCCTATGTTGAGAACTTCATGAACAAAAGCCAGGCACATACACTCAAAGCAGAGGAGATGATATAACCTCATCCAAAGCCTCCTGTTGCTTTCCACATCCCACACTAATCATTTAAATCTGAATTGTATGAGACTTGGCCAGCTTTCTCTCATCTGAGCCTGAGACTTACCCAGACACAGAAAAATATTTAACAGCTTTTTATTTTGGATGAGAGGTATAAAACTCCATGTCATGATCATGCTGAAACCATCATATCTATATTTTCATTTTATGCAGTAGAGCAATAGGGTTTTGTGTCAAATCTGATTAAATTTTACAGAATTTCTATAGCAGTCGTTACATTCATCTTTAACCATCTTTATTATTAAAAGAAGAGAGAGAGACAGGTTGCCAGTGCTATCAATATAAAACTACTGCAATGCTTTCTCCACTGAGGCACTTAAAATATTAATTCATGGACGATATGCAAGATTAAAAGATTAAGCATATTTTATTATGAAAATATTGCTAGTGTTAGTTTTGCTTCCATAGAACTGCA
This sequence comes from Edolisoma coerulescens, assembly GCA_013397115.1. NCBI lineage: Eukaryota > Metazoa > Chordata > Aves > Passeriformes > Campephagidae > Edolisoma > Edolisoma coerulescens. The sequence continues at coordinate 298,289 of VWZW01000402.1, forward strand.
ACTTTAACAGCAGCTTTGATATCATTGTTCTGTGTACATGACAGTAGTGCACAAGTTATGAGCCAGCAGTGCCCTGGCAGCCAGGAGGGCCACCCGTGTCCTGGGGGGCATCAGGCACAGCATCGCCAGCCGGGCAAGGGAGGGGATTGTCCCACTCTGCTCTGCACTGGGGCAGCCTCACCTTGAATATTGTGTGCAGTTTTGGGTGCCACAATATCAGAAAGATATTAAACTATTAGAGAATGTCCAGAGGAGGGCAACAAAGATGGTGAAGGGCCTTCAGGGGAAGCCAGATGAGGAGCAGCTGAGCTCACTTGGTCTGTTCAGCCTGGAGAAGAGGAAACTGAGGGGAGACCTCATTGCAGATACAGCTTCCTTGAGAGGGGCACAGGAGCGGCAGACACTGATCTCTTCTCTGTGGTGACCAGTGACAGGACCCAAGAGAATGACCTTAAGTAGCATCAGGGAGGTTTAGATTGAATATTAGAAAAAGGTTCTTCACTGAGAGGGTGGCTGTGCACTGGAACAGGCTCCCCAGGGAAGTGGTCACAGCACCAACCTGACAGAGTTCAAGAAATGTTTGGACAATGCTCTCGGGCACATGGTGTGATTCTTGGGGCCGTCCTGAGCAGGGCCAGGAGTTGGACTCAGTGATCCTTGTGCGTCCCTTCCAAATCAGCTTATTCCGTGATTCTGTGACAACTGTTCTAGAAGGTAGGCCTCTCAAGGAAGGGTAACAGGACAAATAAAATTAAAATTAGGTACATGGTTTAGTGGTGAACTTGGCAGTGTGAGGTTTATACTCAGACTTGATGATCTTAAGGACCTTTTCCAACTTGTGGTTGCATGATTCTGTGAAACGGCCCATGCATTGCTGAAATCAATGTCACAAAATTAGAGGCAAAAACATAACAGAGCTGAGACAGGAAAAGCCTGTTGGTACACAGTGGCAGTAATTTTTAATAAAGATTTGCACCTAATTGACTAGATCTGAGAGAGATCATTTGTTTCCATCAGTACAGAAGAAATAGAATCCTGAAATACATTACCTCTCTGAATTTCCACTCACCACTAGATAATTTATTTAGACAAACTATTAGATGATCAAAATAACTACAAAATTGTACAGAAGAAAAGGATAACAAGTGTTTAGCTCACACTTTTTTTTTAAACAGAAAACAAAATTTCTTAGGAAAAGTTCATGAACAATCTATATAGCAGATCAACTGAAAGAAGAAGGTACTTTTCTGAGACAATATTTTTTTCCTCTCATTTGTTTTGAAGTGAATACAGGGATTTGTTGATCAAAACTATCTCAGTTACATCAGTCAAGAAGTAGAATCTTAATTCCACTCATATTTTTGTCCATCTTCCCCTTTTATCCAACACATAAACAGCCAGCAGATATCTACTAATGGAGGTCTGAATTTAGGATAGTCAAGAGAGAGATGAAAGGAAATTTTGCTTCTTAATCTGAACACGTAGTACAACTTTCTCTCTAAGTACCTAAGGACATATACCATGTGTGCTTTGGAAGCAAATAATAGTAGCAATAACTATTATCATTTGTACTGAGTTTTACCAATCTCTGTGAAAACAGTAATTACTCTACTGAAACTGAGGTTCTGTCATTTACATTTCTCCAGGACATACACACTTATGTGTGAACAGACTGAGAACATAGTGTAGGTATGTATTCTATCATCAATTAAGATTCCTTTTCAAACAGAGGGCAATCACTCTCAGAAAGCCAAATAAGTAGCTGTAAGCTCAAACTTTGCTATTAGTCCATCAAAATTCTGTAAAAGAAACAAAACAAAAAAAGGCAAACTAGAAAGCGTAAGGGAGTTTTCACAACCTCCATCAGTGAACATGAGAGAATATTTTTTTAAAAATAATTTTAGGTAACATGGCAGCACTAAACTGACCTTTGCTAAAGATGAGCAGGCTTCTATCCAGTGTGGTTCTCCATGGCCACAAACATCACATGTGTACTAATACAAAAAATGGACAAGATTGTCTTTTCTCTGGTCCTGAAGGCAGTCTCTCTTCTCCTCTCAGAGTGGGGTGGTCTGGCCCACACAGGCTGTGATGGACAATGCCTGACCTTGCTTTCTCCCATACTGTGCCTGGATAGCCCAGGCCAAGATAGAAAAAAAGCAAGGAGGAATTAAATAGTAGACAAGTTCATAGTCCAGTGCTCATGGGCCATGCTCTTACCCTAATTAATGAGCAACATCGCTTCAAGCTTCAAGAGTAATACTAAAGTCTGATGCCAGTTAGTGCAAACAAAAATTAAAGAATATAAGGGCATTGGAAAGGATGTCTGCATATGTTACTTATACGTGTTTTTTCTTTCAAATATGCTATGATTTTTATAGATCATTCAAATACTTTTTCAAAGATAACAGCACCTATAATTGTGGAAATATTTTAGTTTTGTTCACTGATGTTGAGAAAATCTTCGTTAGACAAACTCACTTGTAATTTATCTCCTTTGAAGTTAACAGAGTTGCCTCAGGAGTGAATTCAATCCAATCTTTTCAGCTGTGTCCTAGCATAGATTGGAGTAAAGAACCTTTTCACAAGTGACAATGCTAGAATAAAAATTACTAGAACCTAAAGGAGTGGAATCAAACTGTTGGGAAAATTAAAAAGAAAAAAATCCTTTTTTGCCAATGTAACTGCATTGTAATATTGACCATGATCTTGCCTTCCTATGGCTTTTTGGCAATTGCAACTGCAGGTCTCCAGACCAACATGGCTTGCTCAGTGTAATAGCACAGGCATGACATCAGAGAAATTATATTAAATGGAGATCACATCCCATGGGACATTGATCCTGATTTACAGTAATAATGTTCTGTAGTCAAGTACAAAATATGCTCTCTGACTATCCTTTAGTGAATGAGATTCTATTATCTTTTTTGTTCCATTGCGTATTATATTTGATTCCCTGAACAAAGGGTTATGTAGCCAAGAAATACTCTATTTTTTCTAATTATAGCAGCTGTTTCAGTTAAAAAAAAAAAAAAAAAAAAAAGGAATATGACACTTATTTCAAATCTTTGTCCTCAGTTATTTAAGGCAAAAGTTAGCAGTACTCCACACATGATTATAAAAAATTTATACCAATATTGCCTTACCAAATCTCTCCACATTTATCTTCTGTATTGTCTTTCATACAAGACAAAATTTTAGCAGAAATTTCCAGATCAAACTTCTGAAAAGAGACACTGAATAATTTTGGACTAACCATCCAGAAAAGAGAGGCTCCGAATATAAGTGAATGAGCAGTGCAAAAAGATATTTCGCTTCCTTGTAAGGAAAAAAAACCAAACAAAACATCCCAAACTGATAACCAGACCAAAACAACAGACCAAAAAACCCCACAGTACAATATAGTTAAATAAACAACAATATTCAAATGTCTCAAAGTATGCCATTACCTACAAGAAAAGTACTACTCAACAGAGAAGTCGTTTTAGTGATCCTCTTCAAATCCTCTAATTTATTATTTGTCTTGATCACCGTTTATAAACCTTCCTTTACAGGAACTTGTTTCTTATGTTATCAAGGCAAAATGAAGATGTATTTCCCTTGATGTTACCATTCTAGAGATTAATGCATTGTAGCCTGGATTTTCAATCGTTAGGAGCTATTCCCATTACCCCTTCACATTTATTCTTTAAAATAATCTAGGAGAGTAAATAAAAATAACTTAATTATATAGTGCGTGATGAAAGACAAGCAAAAGTATCGGAAATACTGGATATGAAGTCTGACTGAGACTCTTCCTTTTTATCCTCTTTTTGGTCCTTTTTTCCCCTGGTTTTGAAATGTTGCTGCTGCTTTTCATGGACCTGGCAATAAAAAGAGACCCTCTTATTCAGCAGGGCATAATCAATCCACTGCTGGGAGAGGAATTTTGGCACAACTAGAGGAGACTGTCTCTTGAAAATCTGCTCTGAACTTACAGATCCTCCCAGGTTTCAACTCTGGCCTAAATTCTTTGTGTCACTGAGTCCTTGTGATTAAAAGTCATAAACTGAAATTTTGAGGGGATTTCTGAATAAGGGTTCTGGAAAACACTGTTTGTAAATTGCTGTTGTAAAATTGTTGCAAAATGATTAACACAAGGCATAAAATCAACTGTGTGGCAATGTCTGTGGAAATGTAACTCAACATATGAATTTTCTAATACTGTTACGTGCAGTTCCTATTTATAGTTTTCTAAAACCTTAAAAAAATAAGTGTAGCAAAATATGTTATCATATTTGTCTCTACTCCAAATATGTTTTCAAGAGAATTCTTTGCCTTTTTCTGTAAAAGCAGTGGGAAGATAATGCTTGCAAAACAAATTAAAATGAACTGAAACAATTTGCCTTGTCTTCCAGGAAAAAGGAATTGAAAAAAACATCACATGAACATTGGACTTTTCTCTAATGACACTGCTTTGGTGAAATATCTCTGCTAATGAAAATGCATTTTGATTTACTAACTAATAATTCAGCATCTGGTAAAATGTTAATACTAATTCTTCATTCCAGCTGATAGTTTTTCATCTCCATGGCAACCAAAATGCAAAGTATAGAAAGTAAAAAGTGACACAGGAGATAAACTTAGCTAGTAAAGAAAAGATGGAGCCAATTTATAGTTATTTCAGCTTTTAGATCCCAACACCCATTTTTTTTATTTCCTCTGAACTGCTTAATATGTACAAAGAATTCCAAATTCATGTTGCAAAAGATGTCTGTCCAGTTAGGTCTGACTCCATATCCTCTTATTAATGAATGAAATGATTGAGCTCAATCTCCAGTGGTGTCTGAGCACCCTAAATATTGAAAGGGAAAAACTTCATGGAAGTCTGATTTTTACAGTGCAATATGCTTCTGAACCCAAATTGTTTAATCCTTCCCTTTGAGAATATTGCCAATGACAACAATGTTTTGCAGTGTAATTGACTGATGGAACAGGTCCAATATGTTAAGAAACCAAGAAAGGAAAGGAGGGGTAGGAAGGGGGTGTATCTGTTCTTTCTCAGTGACATTTGGCAATCTGATGAGCTCTGAGAATTTGTCAAAATTAAACTGACCATGCCCAGACAGAATTGTTCCTTTTCTCTTTCTTGGAGCAGCTTTGATGGCGAAAGGGATGTTATTTCCATCTTTCTGTCAGACAGTTATAATATACTGTGTTTATAAATCCACCACCAGACTGATTTTTGCTAAATGGTCTTTCAAAATCTCCTTACCTCCTTGAATAAGCAGTACTGACTAAAATGTCATGAGGTGCCAATATATATTAAGTTGAAAGTTCCCTTGATGTTTTACTTTTTCCAGAACCACTAGCTACTCTACAGTATTTCTGAGAAGCATGTTTTCTTTAGGGTCATAGATGCCAAGACTAACAAGTATAGTTTTATGGATGCAAGAAAAGAGTATGGTTTTAATTTGGAAGTATATGTTCTCTTACAGAAAATGCACCTGTGGTACAGTTTTTTGTGAAAAGATATTGTAGTATTTTTCTTTATTAGTGAAATTTTATTTCTCTATAGGGTACTCCCCTCCTCCTCTCACAGCCTTAAACTGCAATTACTGCAATAAAATACTGTAGGAGTCCCAGAAATATTCTAAATGGAAAGCACTTCCTGAAAAGCTACAATATTAATGCATAAGCATTTTGAAAATTACACTCTTTGAAATGAATCCTTGTTGGAGAGGGTGGTAATTCTGAAAGACTCAGATGCAAATGCATTGTTGTACTGGAAGATAAAACTAGTTTGGATTCTTCCAAAACACTAAGTTTGAAATGTTAACACCAAATATTAAAGTCGAACCACGTTTCAGATTCCAGAAAGGAACTGTGATATAAGCTGTGATGAATCCAGAGAATTTCTTGCTTGTTTTGTGTGCTCCATAGAAAAGGAGTTTTAGAAATCTTTAGTGCAAACTATCAGCAAGTCTAACCTGGAAATGTAATGCAATTAATGGCACATGGATTTTTAATTTTTTTTTTTAGCATAAAATTTTAATTTATAGCTCAGCTTAGTTCTTATTCATAAACATGAGTCTAATTTTCTGGCAAAAACCTTTCAAATTTGGTTTCTTTTGAAATGTTGAGGTTTATTTTGACTAACCGTGATATCTATGGAGTTTTTTTCTCCTCTATCTATCATTTAAACAGGTATTTCACTAATAGTAAAATCAAATCTATTTTGCATACACACATTCATGTATTCCATAAATACACATTCATACACATACACATTCTGTACAAAGTGCATACATCTGTAATTATTCATCAAAGTGATTACGAAATTAGTCTGAGTAGAAAAGTTTGAACAAAAAATATAAGATGCTGAGAGTCAATATAAACTTAGGTATTGTAAGCATTGCAGAGGCAGTTAAGGATGAAATAGTGTAGAAAAAATGTATTTTACATATGTTTATCTGACTTCTATCTGATTTTTTGAAAATACATTTTTTTTAGAAATTTGAAATAAAATGGAAAAAAAATCTAAACAGAATGAAAACAGACCTGCTTGATCAGAACAAGGATCCCCCTATGCAAGCATCGTATGTCTGATGTTACTGATCAGTATGAGATACCTGAGGAAAGAATTACAAAACAACAACAGCAACAAAAAGAAAGCCAATCGGGCAAATAATAGAGAAAGAAAAACAGAGAGGGAAATTATAGAATGACTGACTCTTTCAGCCCCTGGTAGGTAGCAGACTTGGATATTTTACTGAACATTGAATATGGATCACACCATTTTAATGTACAGATGAGTGGGTCTATCTACTCGTACTGCGCTATCCACACCTGCCTATACTTGACATCTCTTGTGTCCCTTTGTGCCAACAAGTTCCAGATTTCAGTTCTTCATCATATGAATAACATCTGAAGTACTTTTTTTAAAAGAAACTATTAATGCATTTCTTCCTTTCCTCATTTGTTCTCGTCTAAACAAAAAGTCTTAATCTATTTAGTCTTCCCTCAAATAGCTGATCATACTTACCATTCTTCTAGAATTTCTACAAGGTCCTTTTCTGACCACTACTGACAGTTTCAGAGGTCTGCAATGACTCACAGAACGTCTTTGCAAATAGAAGTAACTTAGAGTCTCCTAAATATATTGTTAGTATTATTTTTATTCATTACTTCATGTAAAAGTAATTTCATTTACAAATTTTTCACCTCTTTGTTTGGTCACGTCCTCATTCAGTGCTGTCTGATCTTTGCACAAGCATTTGCAGGCACATTTATATTTGACTATTCTGAATAATTTTCTGTCATTGAATAGATTTTGCTACCTCTTTCCACAAGTTAAAATGAAAACTTTGTAGCCAGATAAGAGGTTAGATGAGGTTTTTAAAGGGTATTTGATGTTTTTAAACACACTTTTTTTGCAATGTTCTATCAAAACTGATAACTAAAATTCTTTCTTTGAAAAGTATGTGAGAAATCTTATCATGAGCAAGTTCCTGTGGTGGAGGTGGGAAAGGAAGAGAGGAAAAAAGGTGGAGGAAATAAAATTGAAAAAATTCCAGCATTTTCCTTCAACTGGCTTACACTTTTCTGGACAACCTTCTTATTCTTTTGTTGATAAATGAAAAAATCTATTAACACCCTTTTCCTCAGTCAGTCATATTTTTTGCTTAGGCAAAGTTGCTAGTTAGTTCATAAAGTCATACCCTCCACTTATTACTAATAAAATAGTATTTTATTTAATAGCATTTTATGTAGCCAGTGGGACTTTTCTGTGCCTTTCCATGAATGTTGTATGGTTTCCTTGATAAACAAGATTCACCTCATACAACTGATACCAGGTGCTTCAGTGAGAAATGTGATCATGCTAGTAATAGCGACAGAGCTTCTGCATGGAAATCTGGGTTTCCCACAGTCACCTCTGTGTCTTGCAAACTCATTAGACTCTAAAATGTCCCCACCTATATGTGAAATTATGTCTGTGGAAACTTATAGCTTAACCTTGAAGAAAACATTGTGTTCATTTCTTCTTTTTGCGTATATCACAATAACCAGGGGCCCTATTCAGCCCTCAGGGCTGCATCCAGATTTCTGGTTAAAAAAAATGCAGTCTCCATTCTGCAGAAATCTTATGCTGATAATGACTAGATGAAATATAAGGATAAAATAAATCCATAGCCGGAGAAGAGAGGTTTAAGGTGACAGCAACAGAAGTATATCTTTACATAGACAAAGAGAACATGCTGCAGCTTTGACCTGTTGTTGCTGATTGATTGCAGTTCATGCAGAATCTCATGAAGATGGTAATTCCATGTCTCCATTTTATGTCCTGGTTAAATCAATGTATCCTACATGTTGTTGTCATAGACATTTCAAGTAAAAATTGCAGACATTGGCATGTTTAAATAGCCATCAGTTCTTATATTACTGAAGCTCATTGAGACAAAAAGTTTTCATCTTTTCTTGAATTTTTTAGGATTCTTTTCTTCTAAGATGCTGCAAAATGCGATTTTGTTTTGCTTACTTTCCACATCTGAAATAATTTTTCAAACAGTAGAAAACAAAAAATACTTCCAATGCAAACTAATTTTGAATCATCCCCTGGATTTGAAGGCATGGAAATGTAATGACTGACAAAGATATTTTTACAAAATTCTCGGAGGAGGTAATCAGAACAAGATATCTTCAGGAAAGATATTACCATTTTCGTTGCATTAACTTTCCTTAAGCAACGCACTGTATTGTTAATCCCAGATCTTCCTTACCCCTGGCTGGCTTTTCTTAACATCCATGAACCATGAAATATTCAAAGCAACCTCCTATTTAGAAATGAGAAATCAATGGTTTTATAAAGCCACTTATAATGGTCAACCTAAAAGAGGAGCAGAGAGTAATATGAGATAACAATATCAGTGTGGGTGCCTTAATTAGGCTATTTATAGCCTCCAGAGATGGTTTCTAACCTTCAGATGCTCCAAACCACTCTAGGAAAATTCCATTGACTATATAAACAATATAGGTTTCCAAATTCAGAAATTCCTATTAGGTGTTTAAATTCTTTCCTCCCCCTGACCTCTCTGTGTTCTTTTTTTCTTCTAAGTGTTTTCATCTCTTTCAGCTGTGAATATTTAAAATACAAATATGGGGGGAAAAAAAAGACTAATCAGTGTAATAAAATATTTCCAGAGATAGCAAATTGGCACATCCATCTTATGGGGCTCTGAACTACAAAACTCAGTTGTCATGGGTCCATTAATTCAGCAAGGAGCTTTCTTTGTGGTGGTTCCTCATTGTGCCCTCTCTGTATGGAGTGATTTGGCTTGTTTGTTCAAATAATAGCCACACCTACTTAATAGATACACAAAATAAATATAAATAACAAGTGGATTATATTCTTATTTTTTAAAGATATCTTTTGATAAATGCAGCTCTTTTTCAAATATACTCAGTCATGGACTTTGCTCACTTGGCAAAAGCCATCACTACAATGGATAACAGCCTCCATGAAGTAGGTCGCCTTTTAGTCTGCTTCATTAAATACCTCAGATCTCCAGTGTCACTACTGGGTTGTGGTCATCTGAAAATCCATATCAAATAAATTAGTTAATTTTCTGAACTCTCTTGGATAAACAAATTCGTTTATTCTGATAGGTGAAAGCACTTGGCAAAGCATATGCTGCTTGTCTGAGCAAAAGACTGACTCACTGACATTCTAGATAGCTAAGATTTCTTATGCAGGTGGCCAATTTCAGATTTACAATCTAGGCCTGGAAATGTACTTTGACTTCTCTTTTTACTATACTGCTGGAACTATAGCAAAGCTGAGAATTAAGTAACACATTTTCCAGCATGTACCTCACAGTTTCTTCCATGTTAGTCTTCCATTCCTGCAAAATCATAGCCTTTTGCAGTTATGGATATCTAATTTGGACAAAGGTCTCATTGGGAAGTCAATTAGAGTCTGCAGGAAGTTCCACTAAATTAGTGCTTCAAAAATTGGGAAAAAAACCTTAAGTTTGGATAAAATTAATAAAACTTTTATATATTTTGTTCTAAGATATTCCTTCTGCATTGAGTTTTAGATTTTTATACTTATTAGAGGGCAAATTATTAATAAGGAAGTTGTCTCCAAAGTGGTGTGTGTGCACCCAATGGAGTGCACAGGACAATCCACTGGGGTGCAGGAAGAATTTTTTTTGGATCATTATTAAATAAAATATATTTTTTAAAATAGCAGGTTTTATTTCATCTTTGCCTCATTATTTTTAATACCTAATTTTATGCATATTTTATAATGTATGTGATATGCTAGTATAGTAGTATGTGTATACAAATTATAAAGAAAAACACAAATGTGCATATATTGGTGGTGCATGCTCATAATTTTTTTGATATGGTTGCACAGTCAAAAAAGTTTAGATACCACTGCAATAAAGAATCAGCAGCAGTTACAAAACCTTTTTAAGTTATAAAAGTACAAAAAGTTTCATGTACAGAAATCTCTTGTCTAAATTTTGTGAGCAAAATTAAAAATTGCAGTATAAAGCACTAATCAAAATCAAGATAGTGCATTAAAAATCTGTGAACAGTTCCATAAATAAACACTCTTCATAATCAAAGCAGCTTGTAAAAATCATCTTCCTGTCTGATATGAATGGCATTTAAATTCTTCCCTATTCCTTAACAATTTCCCTATTAGGAAAAAGGCCAGAGATAAAAAGGGTTACAGATGAATACACTTTAATGTGGGATGGAAAAGAAAAGCCTCTTTTGTAAAAAAGACTCATCTCTTGCTAAATCTAGCTGAAACAAATAAAAAAAAATATTTCCTGCTCAGCTCTAAAATATAAGCAGCTATATACATGGAACAACTACTTTTTATTATTTTTTTGCCAGTCCTTGACAGAAAAATTATGCTTGGGAATTTGAAACTCTTATGCAGCATTCACATGTACCTAATAAATTATGACAGAGAACTGGGTAAGCCTAGTGGCTTACATGTCTGAATAATATTTACTTAACCAGAACATTAATGCATCACTTTTTTTGTTTTGTTTTGTTTTCCCTGAGCTGAATGGTTCAGCTAACACAATTGCCACAGTCACTCTCTCAGCAGCACTGAAATCTACATTTAAGTGCCATCTGTGAGGCAGTCAAAAACTGGCTGATTCTGTGCCTTTGTTGTCCTGTATGATGTTATGCCTTAGTTAATAACTGCGAATTCAAGCACAGAGAAAGATGAATCTCTCTGATGTCATTCCCTTCATTGTATGTGAAGATCTGTGCCCCACCACCTACTAAGCTTTCCCTGACTGACCCATGTTTACCTTCTGTTGGTGCCACTTCCCACTGTGTTATTGATGTGCTTTTCTGCCCAGGAAGCCGTCCTTCTCAATGCACTTTGTTAAGCTCAGGCCACGGGCACACACTGTTCTTTGTTGTACTGTATATGAGGAATGTTTTTGAGGGGAGCACTGATGGTATCAACGTTTAGGAGCTAAAGTGTCTTCGAAGCCACAGAAGCAACATGCTGCATTGCCAACGCACTGTATTGCAAACATCGCAACACACTGGATTAAAAGCTATTCAATTATGAGGTTTTTGCCTCATAATTAAGTGCCTTTCATTTACATAACAGAAAGCTATGCTCTTCTTAATATACAGACTATGAATATTTCAGTCACTTTTTGATTCTCTTATTAACTTTTCTTCATTTAGCATTGTTCAAAGCTGCGCGGAATGGGAGTCAATATTTAAGATCAGCAATACTATTAAAGGAACAATGTGCCTGCCAATTAACCCCATAGAAACCAGATGTGGAGGCAAGGAATTTGCCTTTCTGATTTGAGTTTTTCTTGTCTTATAAAGGTGTTTCTCAAAATGCAGTATATGCTCTCAATCAGGAGTTAGGGAAAGAAACGCAAAAGAAAGATACACAAAAAGGTCTGGATGGCAGGAGGACAATTAATGAGGTTATAGTTTGGTCAATACATGCTAGAGCCAGATCATGAACATTTTGGGTTTCATTTCCCAAAAGAGTAGAAAATTCACCTCTAAAAATAGTGGGAAATGATCCTCCTGGGCTTCTTTTTTTCTCTTTGTGGTACTGGTGGTGTTTTCACTAAACCTCTAATACCTGTTTATATTTCCTGAGTAAGTGTACGGGTGAATCAATGTACTCTCTTTTTAATTCTTGTCATTATTCAGAAAGAAATTCATGAAAAGGTAGCTGTTCACTTACAAATCCTGTAAAATTATACCCAGAATGAGGTCTTTCCTTTCCTTCCCTCTGTGCAGTTCGTCTTCTAAACTTAATCAGTTCTGACTTTGTCTCTGCAAGAAATGCCAATTGTGCATTCTGATCTCAGTTAACCCACCTAGGGAGAAAAAAATATTTCAAAACACATCTGGAACAAGAGGCTTGGTGAAGCAAAATTATGAAATGATGACTAAGTCTAATGAACACTGTGATTTAAAGCATCTAGCCTTTGGAAAAAATAATATCTAGAGAGTTTTCTTTCCTGACTGCCACCTCAAGTGACTTGATATTAGGTCTGTGACAGCACTACTAATTTTCTTCTCTCTCTTAGAAGTGCAATGGTCCATACTATCTTATTTGTTGTACTCTTTATTGCATAAATGTTGTGTCTTCTTGGCAGAAAGAAAGTATTAATGAACTTGTGGTGACATCAAGGGGACCAACTGAATTAACAGAGGATAGACATGTTAGACTGGGGGCACCAAACACATCATCAGAGCCTGTTTAATCTGACTGACAGCATCTGCAATGTTCCTGAAACAGGAGGCATATATGAAAAATTCATTTTCTATCTTTAATCACAACATTAATAGTGATAGTAATTTAACATTAATTCTTGCAGGAAAAATCGAACTACTGATTTGATACATGAACTCCTTAGTTTCTTTTAAAGTGCCTCCTTAGATATTCAGAAAAAAAAGCAAGCAAGCAAGCAAAACAAAGAAACAAAAGAAAAACCTGGACTTTACATGATTTTAACATTTCTACCACCTTTGCTTTATTCTAAAATAATAAAAGCAACTATCATTAAGAACATATTTTGATAACATCTAATATGATGGTCACACTTATCTTAAAACACTGAAAAGCATTTTCCTCAATAATCTTTTTATTGTATTTTTTTCCCCTGTATATCATGTGCCTACACAAGAGGTGAGGAATTTTGTTCAGGATATAGATTTCTTTTTTAAGTTACAGAATAGTCAAGAAAAAAATAAAATTAAGCAGTGAAGATCTGAAGTAGCCACCTTCTAATGTATACTACCTTAATTCTGTGAGAGGAAGAGAAAAAAAAACCCAAGAGGAGAACTTCCTGCTGCTATTAGAGGCGACTTTTTCTGCTCTTGTGGGAAATGAAACCCCAAAAGAGAAGGTAGTGAACACTTCTTTTCTGGCATTTATTACAAACCCATTAATCATTAATGTTCTATTTTGCTAGTCAATCAGTAGTAACACAGTTTCACAGAGACTTTGTTTTAATTTGGCATGTCTCAGTGTCATTTTTTACATAGCTAATCAATGGCTTGTATTCAAATGCAAGAGTTTAAGGATTGAAGAAATTGGTTTGATATTTCCCTAACTGAAAGGTCTAAAGAAAAGTAATATTTCATATTTGACACTGCCTTTTTCTTTATTGATCACTCAGTAGAGCTGGAAAAGATCACTGATGTCACTATTGCTTCCCTGCTTCCTGTTTTCTTAACGATGATATATTGCTCTCTTTGGAAATAAATACACTGGAAGCAATATACTAAGGACAGGCAAAAGTGCCATATCAGTTCTAGTCATTTGTTTAATCTCCTTACAGACTAGTTATAGGTGAAATGCTACAAGCGTACTTGTTAATTCATGTTCTTTTTGCAGTTGAAAATATGGACTAATTCGATGCCAAGTGGTTTAATACAGAAACAGTTCTAGCATTCTCAAAATAGAAACATTTTTTCTTTCTTTTAGGCAAACTATTTGACAACCTATGGATCAGGGTCTGTTAAATTTTTCTCTAGATAAGCAGTAGTTTAGGGTTTTTTACATTTTTAGTTTTTTGTTTTAATTAGTAACGATGTTTTAATTTAATTTGAAAAGGAATTAAAGAAGGAAAACTGGACTACTAAGGGATTCACAGCTAGATATACATAATGACTTACATTTTACATGCCAATAAAGACAATTTTAGATCTAATGAGCGATTTCAGTAATTATTTGTGACATGAACAAGCATGGCATTTGCAAATATAATGATACACTGTGTATCATCATATCTCTCAAGAGTTGTAGCGTCATATCTCTCAAGACAGTTCATAAAAGCACGTGACCTTCGTTCGTCAAAATCAATGACAAATATACAGTTACACCCTATATATTGTTTGTAGAACAAAAATATCCATAAACATTTTTCTTCGTCCATTTCTCAGCTGAAATGTGCTACAGACAGATCTTTTCAATGCGAGCAGTGCATTATAGAAGATATGACTAATCTAGAGAATTTCCATTTGAAAGAGAAATGAGTAATAATTGATTGGCCTAGATCCAAAGTCACAGTGGGGTTCAAAAAGCTTGTAAGTGCCCTCATAAAAATAGAAGCTGTATCAACCAATTGAATTTAATTATATGTGAAGGTGATGAGGGAGCTAAACAGCCTGTAATTGGAGTCCAATTACTCAGCTGGTCTTCCATAAAATTAATTCATTTGAAAGTTTGCCATTGTCCCATGCTTGAGGCCTGCTGCTGGTTTAATTAGTTAATACTGAGGAATCTTGAAACATTACATTATTTTGTCTTTATTGCCAATTATGGGTTAAGGAAAATTGTGTATAAAATATTAACATCTGCTTCCAGCACAACTTGGAGAGGGCAAAGGCAAAATATCTTACACTTAATCATGTTAAGAGGAGGAAAATGTCTTTAAACACAGTGAAAAATCTTCCTACTAGTCAAGGCTTATCAAATTAAAAACTCAAGGTGCAAAAGATCATTTGAATGAGATGCAATAAAAATATGAAGTATAAGAGTTTATACAGCAGCTTCATGTAGAAACAGTTTAAGTCTGCTATAGAGTTTAAGAATCACTTGGATCCAGAAGAAAATTAGAGAGGAAAATAGTTTGGATCACTGTCCTTTTACTCGGTGGTAGTATCCGTATTGTTCCTAATAACTGTGGGAGTGCAATATCATTCCCTGACTTCCTTCACTATTAGCAATATACCTTTCATGTCTAAACATTAACATTAAATAACAATATTTTATTCTGAAGAGCATTTTTAAAAAAGGCTTACTCAATCAAAAGCCAACAGCTGCTGAATATTGTTCCAGAAATTTCGGTCTCTATTTTTCATATAAAACCTGTGTAGACAACTTGAAATTAAATGGAAAGGAGACAGGAAGTACCTGCAGTTAAATTAAACTCTAAAAGACAAAAACATTCAGTCCTGGTTTGTTTCAAAACTATCTGCAGAAACTGCAAGATTTTCTACTGTTTTAACAGATTTTAGATCAGTCTACTGACTGGGTTGCATCCTTTTATTCTTATGGTAATCTCAGAAATAACAATCATTGAAAACAAAAGTACTATGTGGTCAGAAGTGGACACTATGTGATACACTACTCCAAAACATTTTTTGAACTTGAAATGGTGGAGGAGAAAAAAAATACTTGATGAGCCCCAAGAATGGTATGCATTTATTTCCCCAAAGACTCATTCATATCTACAGTGAGCTAATTACAGTATGAAAACTATAAAAAGTTGCATTTTGGAAAGTTTGGGAAAGAGTGTATCAACAACTTTTTTTAAGAGTTAAGAGTTAAAATTTAAAGAGAATGCATTTTGTGAGCAGTGCACATTGGATTAAAGCAGCTTTTTAAAGACTTATACACAGTACTGTACTTTTCCCAAACTTTCTCAGACATACAATAAACAATTTTATCACAGTCCCATTGAATATATGTAATACAAATTGCCATTATATTTTTCCATACCTCTTCCTGGAGTAGAACTATTGAAGCGAGTTGCTTTTTAAACCCATTTTATTCAATTGAAAATGTGGAGATAAATCTCTACTTATTGGAGTAATATTAAAGTCAGATTTTTAAGACAAAATATACTGTGTATTTCAGAAACTGTGAGAAAGAGGCTAATCTCCTAAGGGCTAGGTTTCAGGACGACTCAGAAAGGTAAAAAACAAACAGAAAACCCTCTGTGAAAAACCAAGTCAGAAACTGAAGAACTTCATCTAACTTTTAAAGAAAAATAAATATAAGTCTTCATTTCCTAAACTTAAGAAGGAAAGTGCTGGAGCCTTAAACATTCTTTAGTCATAGAGATGCATTAAGTTTCTTTGATTAATCTGAACTATTTCTGTGCTCTGCCAGCTCTGTAAAACATGAAGAAATGAAAGATGTTGAACAGTGCAGTCAGGAAGGCAAGGGAATTGTACTGGTAAAACCTAAGGGCTTCCTGACAAGGGAGGGTCTGCCATAAAAACTATTAGAAATTATCTAAAAGATTTGGTAAACAGATATTAAATAGAATTCACTAGACGTAATTAACATTTAGGATTACTTAATCATGGGTGTTAATAGGCTAAACACTGGATGATTTCTAAGGCTTAGTTTCTGTTCTTTTCCTTCTGCTCGTGGGAAGAGGGCAGAGACCAGCCCAGCATACAGGTAGTGCGCAGCTGCTGAGGGCTGCTAGTGCTGGAGAGGAGGTGCTGAAGCGTTCCTCGTTGAACAGAGATGGCAGGACATTGCCATTAAAAATGTCAGCATTCACTAAGGGAGGAAACACAAGAGTTTGTCTCAAACATTCGGTTCTAGTTTGAGTGCCTGCCATTCAGATAAGTAAATTCATTTGCCATACAAAAAATACGAGTGTTTCCTTTTTAGAATAACACTCAGAGTTTATGCAGAGTCAAAGGGATATACCCTACCAGAAAAATATAGCTCCTCTTCCTCCTTCGCTCTCCTTCTATAATCCTTAAAAAACAGCTCCAAATTATAAGCACCATCTAACAAAAAATATTTCCTTTCCTTGGGATGGAAATACTTGAGTAAAAAAATAACATTGTCTTTAATTATATGCAGACAGTGAACTTTCTCCCCCTCTTTATATTAACAGACTGTATATATTCTGTTTCTCATTCATAACAGGATAAATATGTAAAAAGAAAATCTATGACACTTTTACAAATTATTATTTATGGTTGACAGTGAGCAAGAAAATTTCATCCCTGTATATCTACCAAACCTATAAAAACCAAATATTTCTGTTGGCCCTGGAAATACTGAAATTGGAGGAGTATTATGGGTCTCTGTCTTGTTTATGGGAGATTTTACTTAGATCATGGACATTAAACAGAGATTTTTTTTATAAGCTGTATAGCCACAAATAAGTTCAATTCATAAAAGGTTCCATGAGGAATGTAACAAAATTCCCCCCATCTTCCTTAAATAAATAATTTCTTGAAAAAAAAAAGTCAATATTGAAATATTTCTGTCACTGTATTTCATTTTTTACTGAAAAAAAGAGTAGAGGTATAAGTGATCTGGTACAGTGTCCTCTGTCTGCATCCATTGCACTCACCAGAAAGAAATTACTCTTCTCTCTTGAGGAGTTCTTCATATGTCTTTCTATTCTTCACGGAAAAGTTTCACCCAAGTATGTAGCATAACTTGACAGCTTCACTCGTGAGCAGAAAAAGTCAGTCTTACACTTTTGTTTAAAAAGTAAATAATTGCTTTGACTGAAAAAAAAAACCCATTTCCAAGGCAAAAGCGGGATATGTGTATTGACATTTTCACATTGTTGAAATCTATAATCTTGCAAGTCAGCAAACAAGCTGTACTTAAACAAAATTGCCTGCCTACATGAAGCTCTTTGCGAGACTGGGACATAAAGGAGCAGCAATCCATAAAGACAAATTTATTTTTATTTAATTTTAATGACCTTTAATACTTGCAGACCACTTTAGAAATGAAAAATGGCCCATCTAATTTCAACAGCAGATGTGCGCACTTCATCTCATCAATATTCCACCTGTATGTGCATCATTCAGATGGCTGTTCAAGGGCTGGTGTCTGACTCTAAAAAAGTACTGTGAGAACCAAAAAGAGAGCTGGGAAAAAAGACTGCTTATGTTCTTTGGGGTTAAAGAGCCAAGCCCAAAGATTGCTCTATATAGATGTCTAATTAGATGTGTATGTGGGTCTCTGCTACATGACATGGGAGTGCAAACCTTGCTTTCCTCAGGAAAAAGGAAGACCAAGGGCCTTTGCCAGTCCCTTAATAAGGTCATGTCTAGCCCCGACTGCCCTCTTTGTGGCAGCAGTGGTCTCATAGGTAAGTGTATCTTTCTGAAATAGAAAGGCTGTTTTTACATGTAGGGAAAGATTGCCTAGTCTTATGTGGAACTTTTCATATTAAATTTTGCTATACAAAATGTTTGCAAAGGGAAACATTCCCCTCCGTTTTAAATTGAAGGTCAGTCTCCATGACAGGACTTAACACATCACTTCTTGTAATTTATACCCTTATCCCATTTAACTTGATTAATTATGTTCACTGCCTTAAGAGAGAATAGTATTTTTAAATTGGGTTTATTTGAAGGAACAGAGGTCTGCAGCAAAGTCTTTTTAAATTTATATATCTGTGTTTGTCAGTATGTGTGTAATACCAGGTGTTTTAACCCCACAGAATTCTTTCAATTTTCACAGGAATCGGGATGTAACTGTGAAAAACTTACGTTTGATAGTTTTTGTTTTGGCAAAACCATAAGCAAAAGGAGGAGTTTTTCCTATTTTGCTGGTAGTTAAAAGTTTTTATTGTTTTCTTTTTCATTCAGCATTTATTATACTTGTAAAGTGCTGTTTTAAAATTACACTGAATGGCATTTAGAAGTAATGCTAGCTATGGGCCTAGTTCTGATACACTCATAAACACAACCCTCCATCTATTCCTTAAGATGTCATTGAGGATACAGATTGGAAGAATTTTTACCTGCATAAATTTCTAGCACACAGAACATTAATGGGAAAAAAAAAATCTTTCTATAACACTTGATAATTATAGGAATTTTTTAAAAAAAGATAAATTACTTGATGGAAAAGGGAAAAAAAACCCACATAAAACTAGGTAGCCATTAGAGTTTAATATTCTCTTATAAACTGCAGCAGGAAAAGGGCAGAGCTGTTGTCACTGCATAAGTATTGAGATAAAATAAAGAGTATTGAATGATTTTGCATATAATTCTATGAAAACTTTTATTTAATATTTGAAGGAATATTTATGTGTGACATTCCATGTGATAGTTAGTTTACACAAATCAGCTATTACGCAAAGAGAAAAAATATTTTTACCTTATTTCCCATTCTATGCTTGCAAAAGAAATAGTCTTCTATCCCACAAAGTTATGCCACTTTTGTCCCAGTTTCCACAACCCAAGCACAACTGCGGCTTTTAAAAGTGTGTACCTTTCCCTGCCTATATTATATGACTGAACCTGGAATAGAATTAAAACGCATGAAAAAATCTGGAAAGCAAAAAAGCCAATAACTCAGCAAGGAAAACCAGTATCCTTTGTCATTATACAGTCCATAACAGTCATGTTTTTTTACAGTAACTCTTTGACTTTAAATAAACTAGAAATCTCTCCTCTCCTGAAATGCTGGAATGCTTAAGGCCTTCCCTGAACTTTTCAACTCCCATGTATGCCTCTTGGATGTGACTCTGTTTCGCTGCTGAATTCCAGCAAGATCATTTCTGCCCTTCCAGCATTCGGCCAGCTCAAGCACATCTGACTGGGCATTGCTTCCAACCAGTATTGTTTGCAAATGAATTTTTTGATTGCCAGCTGTTTCTCCCTGCAAATCCTGCTTCATCCATTGCATGTAGAAATTCTCTACTAATGCTCACACACATATAGATACAAAACTTTGGACTTTTTATGCTAAAGAGTGGGATTTTTTCTTTGCATAGATTTTAGGTGCTGAAAAAACAAAAAAAACCAGGAAATAAAAAGGAATGAAAAAATCCAAACACCACCCCAAAAAAATCAACCAATCCAATCCAAAACCAAACCAAACCAAACCAAAACCACAACAAAACAAACAACAAACAGGTAGAAAGGAATGATTTTGCCAATGACAGGAAAATAAAAAAAATTCCAAACATTAGCTGTGTCTGTAAAGACAAGCAACAAGCTCAGATGATATATAGAAATAGACGTCACCTGAACAAATTGCAGTTACTAATGCTAAAATATTCCTCTCTATTGTTGCCCTTAGCCCTTAGCAAATCTCTTCAATGCTGTCTTTCAAATCTTTTCTCACATGAGTACTGAGGAAAATCCTATTATCTGTATTATGAATCAAACATATTTTTTAATGGTTGTAGACTGAATCCATGGAGGCTAATAATTATAAGATGAAATAAAAAAGTGAATATTTCCTTTTAGTAATACTATATGGGTAAGAGTATTCCTCCCAACTCCTTTCTTGTTGATTTAAGTATTCTCTGGAAATATATTTTGTTAATTTAAGCCTCTCCTACATAACTCTTCCTTACAGAAGAACACTTGCATCTAAATAACTCTCTCTATAAACTGATATGAAAACAAGGTCTATGTAATTAAATCTATCACAGTAATATAAATCGGATCTAGGAAACACACACGTCTGTACTCAAATAAATAGCTCATTTGCCTGCAAATTTGTATCATAAATATTGTGGTATTTCACATCATATAAATACTAACAATTTGAGCAATCTATTTGCAATTTCTAAGAGCTGAAAACTATTTTGTTGAGAAAAAATAAGAATAATGCATAAAAATGTTGCATTTTACAATAAAAGCAGAAATCCACAGTTAATTGGATTTATTACACGCAAAGAAGCACAGCACACGTACGTTTTCAAAACCATAATAGCACAACATAGACAAGAGCAGCTGTGGTTTATTCCTTCACTGAACTCACAAACAAAGTTTCACACTGAACCACCCCATACCATCCCATTCCGTGCTTCCATTAAGATATTTAATTTCATGGGCATTTTATAAAAGCAGATGGTAAATCAAGGAGTATTTTGTGACAGTGGCTTGCAAGTAAGTGGCGGACTCTATTCTTCCAGGTGGCTCACACAACTACTGCTGTCACAGCAGTGAGGCATCTGTCATTTGGTAAGCAGTGACACTGTTTGTTGTAGCCTGAGACTGGTTTAGGGTTTCCAGTGTATTTTGTAACCCTCTGCAGTAAAAGAAACAATACAAAACAAAGCAAAACAACAAAAACACATTTCTGTACAGCTGTTCTGTATGGTTTTTGAGTAAATCTAACCATGATCGAGCTTGCTAACATGCTAAGTAAAAAGCTGAAATAACAACACTAGCAAAATTGTGACCTTTACCATGAACTGAAGAGATTAGAAATGAGAACATTGAAAGGAATAGAACTTTTTTTTTTATCTTAATAACTTATTATAGAATACAACACCCAAGTTTGAAATTTTTAGTTCCTAAATCTATAAAAGATGTCTCCATCTATAAAGGAAAAAGCAAAAATATACTTGGAAAAAAACCCTGAAGTCCATGCAAACTTAAACAAACTTACAGCTCTTGTTGCATTAAGGCAAAGTTATTTTCACCTTGTTTTCTTGAGATTGACTGTCTAACTTTTAAGCTATCTGCACTGGAGACGTGACAGGAAAAGTATGGACTTGACACAATGAGATGTAAAAAAAACCCTACAGTTTTATGATGAAAATATGTATTTTATCTTCTATAAGATATAAACAGTATGCACAACTTAAAATTAAATTTTCAAAGAGAAAACAAAACAAAAAAAAACACAAAAAGAGAAGAGAAAACAAAAAAAGTATAGTTTGAGATCATTCTGTCATTCCCAACAAAATACTAAACTGATTTGGCTTCCTGTTACAAAGATCTGCATGTATAATTTAATTGGTCTTTCATGAGTAGTTGCACAAAATTAGGCGAAACCTTCTGAATAATTTAGCTGTTCTGCCCATTTATTCGGGCAGAATACATCTTCGCTTTTGCTGCTTATTCCTTTTAGATCAGAAAAAGAAAATGGAGAGAATAAATTAATCGAAACCAAAAAATCAGTTCAGAAACAGAATAAAATTTACTGTGAAAAATGAAGTTTCTGCTAATTCTTATCATCTCTCCTCTCCATAATTTTTATTTTTCTTTTGCAACAGAAGCTTTACAATTTTGCTAGAAATGCACATATTCTGTTTGCAGCAGAAAAACATTTTAATATAATTTCATTAAACATAAAAGAGTGCAATTTTAAATCATATCTCTGTTTATGATCTAGTTACATTTCCTGTTACATTAAATGGAAGCTGATAGTGTCTAATATACAACTTTGTTCCCCATGGCTTCTGACAAACAAAATCACTACTGCATTCACATTAAAAATAACTCAAACACATTATTTTCAGTGTTGCAGCAACATGAATTGCCACAGTCCCCTGGTGGTCTTCAAACAATGTTAAAAACACAGCATTCAAATAATAAAGCAAAAGGAAGAAAGTGAAAGTGTATTTTATAGCCCAGGATAATATGTTTTATACATCATCTTTACATACTTTCTTCAGCAATGTTGTTAAACAGTGAGTTCACTAAAGGTCTCTAGTTGACAGTGTAAGCTCATGAATATGGTTACATAAACACTCTAAAAGGTGATAATACACCTTTACAATTCTGGGCTTTTTAATACTGGCAGGGCTGATGTAGTGTCTAGTAGAAACACTATATATTTCCTACATTTTGCTTTCACAAGTCTACATACTCATAATGATACTGTAATTTTTTTAATACAACTGCATCCGAGAAGTTTTTGCTGTAATGCAAATTAATTTCCTTAAAATATTCAGAGTATGCAATATCAGTTTCTTCATATATAAAAGAACACCCACAAAAGAAACTGAATATTTTTCTTTCAATTCATAAAGGCTCAAAACCCCCAAAATCTATGCAAGCTTCTGTAGTGTCTTCTATCAAGAAAAAACCTAAATGCTACTTTTTTGTAAATGTGTTCCAGGCAGAAATGTGTTCTGTTTAATTGGATTTCTATTTGCATTAAAGTATTTATAATTTTTCTTTTCTATGAGGCATTTAGTACTACTTCAGGAAGAAATATTCTGTCCTTGTCAGTTAGGGTATGGTACAACATAAAGGCAAACCTTGCTCCAATGTCATTTTCATTTACCTTTCAGTTGTTATTTTCTGATGTTCAGATTTTGAAAGCTAATGATTGTTTACTTGAACCCAGGAAGCTGGAGGAGCAGACAGACTTTATGCAGCTCAAAGAGGATTTGGAGCACGCAACCGCTCTTGCTCTGGCTTCGTTATCTTCTTCTCCCTCTTGTGGCCTCCAATAGTAAGAGCAAATAAGACATTTTGACGTCCAGCACGGCTGCTGCTCCTGTAATAATTGGGGAGAAAATCAGACTTTGGGGGAAGGTGCCATAGGACCCAGATGCTACCTCAGCACTGGATGGGCTTCTGTGAAGTGTGGTCCCCTCCACCTGAGAGGGACATGGGGATAATGCCGATGGCAGGGTCGAGAGCAAAGCCACCCTTGCCATACTTGCCCTTGGAGACCCTGTGACACAGTGGGGAGCTGATCAACTTTCCCCAGCTCTGCAACAAAATTAAGTCCAGTGCTTTTCAACCAAGATTTTCAACTAGGAATAACATTATGAGAAGAGAGAATCCACGTTCTTATGAGCTGGTAGGACTATATTTCTTGGAAGCATCTTGATCCCATTCCAGAACTGATCTAGAAGTTTAAAAATTAAATGGAATGTCTAGTGCAAGATAGGAATAAATTAAGGTGGTAGAGGTTCCCAGACTAATTTACAACCCAGTTTACAACCGGCTTTGCTCTCTTCACCAAGGCTGCAAGAACACTGAGGCAGTTTCAAGGCGTAGTTGCCCACTTCAGTTGCACAAACCAGTTCTTTCGTGGGCTCTCAGTAGTAATGACAACAAAAATAAACAGCAATAAAGTGCCTCTTTTCAGCCATATGAAATAAACAGTTTAATACTCTGACTTTAAGGCTGCAAATTGGTGGCTATAAATATTGTACTGCATTCAAAGTTCTGTATATGCCATCTGGTGACCATGTGATTAGTGTATCTATGGGGCAAAAGGAGGGGGGGGTGGTCTTGTCATGCCCTTATTTATTTTTTGTGCTCAACTATGCACTCACTTAAAATCCAGCCATATGCTAGAGCATCTGTTATAGGTGGGGCTTTTTTGTAAATTTTCTTTTTTAAAATTGAGTCGATTTTGCCCTTTAGGAGCCTACGCTCTGAACAGTACTACAGAATGACATTTACTGCAGACCAAATTATTATTTTATTAGGAGTTACAGTGTCTAGTTTGAACAAACAGCAAAATTCCAGTTGGAAAATAAATTAGTACCTTAAAATGTATAGTACTAAACCAGCCAAATCATTCCTTTTTGCTTGCATCCACCAAAGAATATATGACTAATTTAAACTCTGTTTGTGTGCATATTCATACACTGAGATTTTTGAGTTGACTTTTATTTTCTTCAGCATGTTAATATAAAAAGATGCCTATTTGCCTTAACAGAAAGAGATGCCACGCAGCAATCATAAAAGTGAATAGCAAATTCTGTGCTTTATTGGCCCAGTGCTCATTTACGCGTAATCATCATTTAGTTTACAGAATACTGCTCAAGGCAGTCTTGTGAAAGTAGTTGCCAGTATGCCGTTGGGAATGAAACCAAGAACACAACAGTTTTTGCAGCTTTCCATCATGCCTCAGAAAGAGAAGGTTAAGCTAAAATTGGCTTTGCAAGAATAATAGAAGTATACTAAAAATACCCTTATTTTTAGTCATCCTTTCTGTTTAAAAAAAAAAAAAAGAAAGAAAGAGTTATTTCTGCAGTCTATTCTTGCTTAAAATATCCAGTGAAGGGAGCTTCATTTATTGATATCACAGGCCCAGTTTCACTGCTCCAACTTTTTCAGAAGAATTTCTATTCTTTTGCTAACTGAACTAAGTGCAAACTGTAATGTCAGGCTGAGAAGAGGAATGCAGAAGCTCATTTTTCTGAGCATATCAATCATTTTTAAACATGGTAATATCCTACTCCTGCTACTCTTCTCCACCCCAAACAGCTTATGTGGGAACACATTATTTCCTTTTACAATACTCAGTAAGGTAATGCTGTCTCACTGAACTTTTCCCCTCTTCCAGAACTCCAGGATTATCCAGACCGACATATCCATGTCACTGTCACTCTGTTATCCTACTTTCCAGCATTAATTTCATGCACCAGATCCCATGATGAACCTGTCCTGTGCCACTTCTCAATATTTATGCTAGGTCAAGGTGGTAGAATTTAATCTTGCAAAGCGAGCTCAAAAGGGCCATACCAGCTGCTATGTCTTAGTAAATCAGATAACAGCAATAGATCTAAAGAGCGAATGAGACAGAAGTAAGTGAGATTATTGCATCTGTTTAAATCCTGTGTCCCTTACAACCATTTTGAAAGCACATATTTGTGAGTGACTGAACAATAATAATGTTACAACATAATTAAAAACAGCCTAGAATACCATTTATTTTTTTTTAATTTTAATTGTGGTTTTAAAAAAAGAGTCGTTGTCAGAGACCTAAGAGCAGCTGGTAAGAAGTTCAGATGCAGGTCAGCATACAGCCTAACTGAGCTAAGATTTCTGCATCTTTAGCCTAAATTAAAAGAACATTAAAGATCAATGTACTGTGATTTGAAATGGCAGTTCTGAGCCTGGTACACAAACAATGTGTAGAAATGAGGACAGGGTGTTGTCTTAGAGTGCTGATGCATTCTGAAAGCACTGACAAAAGCTTGGGAAAATGAAAGCAAGAAAAGAGGTCTCCTTTTTTTTTCCCTTTTTTTTCTTTTTTTTTTTTTAATTTAAAGAAATAGAATAGAGATATTGTATGAGGACTGGAGAATGCCCTTATTCTGAATTGTTCACATGATTTATGAAAGTTACTTACTTTCAAAGGGCATCCAGGCTGGTAAATACTAGACTTCATAAAAATCTAGATACGAACATTCATTCTTAGGAATGGCAGACCCTGGATATGAGCTATTCTTCTACTGGCTGGTCCTTATACATGGCCCCATGGATTGTATCATTGCCTTGGTGGCTTGAAGAGTATTCTGCAGTAGACACAGCCTGGAGGACATATTTACTCCCCTAGCACCTATCACCTGTCAACATCCATAAATATATCAACTTTGACACCATTTCCAAGATGTTTAAGTGAAACAGGCAAGAAGGGATAACATTATGTGAAGAGAGAATCCACATTCTTATGAGCTGGTAGGATTACATTTCTTAAAAGCATTTTAATCCTGCTCCAGAACTGACCTAGAAGGTTAAAAATTAAATGGAATCCCTAGTGCGAGATAGGAATAAATTAAAAATTAGAATAATGTATTAATTATTTTCCATTGAATTTATTATCTGGCAGAAAATTAGATCTCAAACTTCTTTTAAATTGAAAAGCATCTGTTTCCTTCTGAAACAGAAATAAAAAATAAAATATTTACACTGTATATGATACTGCTCTGTTTCTTTTTATACATAATTTGACTTAAGTTTCTTTTTTCTCAGTGGATCAATCAGCTGGAGCATACCAGTAATCATGACATTTTCCATATTACAATGTTTTTTCTCGTTTGAAGAGGGAGATGGCATTCCATGGTTGATTTCCTGTCTGAGTAACTAAGAATGAGAATCTCTAAAATGTTCTTTCTGAAGACAAAAATATATTATTTTGGATTTGAAATTCTTCAGTTAAAGAAAAAACAAACAAAGAAAACCAAAAAACCACCCAAACCAACCAACCAATGAAAAAACCATTCTCAGAAAAACAGATATTCTGTTGTAGGCAATTCTGGTATGACTATGAAGCATTCGTGGCATTCCTAATAACTGAATGAGTATCTATGACAGGCTATAAAGCAGTAACAATTTGAACTAAACATTTTTCAGGTTGGAGAGAGATATTCAGAACAGTTTCTCTGTCTCCATTCTCTGTGACTCTCTCACACATCCAAGAAATGTCTGGTCCATGACCATTCTGTCAGATGAACAAGAAGGGCTGAAGCTGTGAAACAGTCAGCTCCCAACAGGAGAAAAGGAAGACTTTTCTTGAAACAATTTTGATTTATTTTTATCAGGGTGTTCCTTTGGCACAGTGTTGACCCAGTATCAATACGAGCTATAAAAACTACATTTAATACATTTGCATCCATGAGTGCTGAGAGAGCTGGTGGACAGTACAGGGTAAAAAACTCATGACTCTCAAAATTAAATGTAAAATGATGTGTTGAATCAACTAGGGTGAAAGCAAGACATGAAGCCAAAGAACCTAATAGTCTAAACCATACTTCTAATGTCCAGAATAAGGGACAGAAGTGATAGAGACTTTTAGAGGTCAAAGCAGGGACAAAAGCTGGCTTCTGAAACCCAAGCAGAGCTCTTCATCTTGTCTGATTGGGGGTCAATCTGAGTTTGATGATGAAGTTTGGTGGGAAGGGCACAGTGAGGCAACCTGTGGTTCAGTTTACTTCATCCTCACAGAAACCCACTCATGACAGTGAGAAAGCAACAGACATCAAAAGTGGAGAGCAGTAGCATACTGCAGGGGAGAGCAGAGAGCAAAGAACATCACTTCAAAGCTAGTTTTCAACCCTACTCTCAGTCAGAAGAACTTCAGCTGGGAAAAGGCTCAGCTATGCAATTATTTTGTAATATAGCAGGAGCAGATTCTTCATAGCATTTTTTGCATGATGTCATTTCTTCCATCACAAAACTGGCATTAAATCATCAACAATGGCTTTTGTCATCACCCTGCAGAAATGTGTATTACCTCCAACACTGCATCACACCAGGTAAGGGTATCAGGGATACAGTTAAAAGAACAGACCCCACTACCCAACAGCAAGATCCCCCCTGACACAAAACTGAACAAATTACTGCACTCAACCACCTCCTGAATCCTGTCAACCTTGCTTTTCTCCTGAGAAATGACAGGCTTCTAGCATAAAGTAGAGTATGTTGCAGAGGCCTCAGAGGATCGTTTAAGCTTATAGACAGGAAAAAGCCCCTAACAAATATCAGGTGTTAAGTCACAATCTGGGAAACTCTTTACAGTGAAAGCGTTGACCATCATTTGGAAGAGCAACAGGACCAGCAGCAGGAATACCTTTAGAAATGGGGAATTGTCAGCTGCTCAGCTGTATTCACCAGCTTAAGGTGAACTGGCATGAAGACAGCAGGAAAACCTGAGGCAAATATAATGAAATAGAATATTTATTTTTCCACATTGCAGATAACACTGTTTCCATGTTTCTTGCCTTCCCAAAGCATTTTCAACAAGTGAATCTTTTTTCCACATCTCTTCCCTCTTTGGCTGGGGTGGGGGGTGGTAGCAAAAAAACAGAGAGCATATTCATCTTCTATGGCACAAAGCCCTAGATCAAGTACTTTTTGCTTAACATTACCTGTATTGAAGTGTGATTTTTTTTAACATCATTTGTATTTCTTGAATTTCAGGCTAAAGATCATGCCAGGACTGACAGACAGCACCTGGATAAAAATGACATGATTCTTTCAGTGCTGTAATTTCCCATGTATTCAGCTTTGTATTCAGACAGAGAAAAAAATTATTCACAAGCCAAGACACTTTTGTGAAGCTGCTGATTAGGCCATGGTTTAAAAATGGAGAGTAAGGAAAAATGCGCTCGTTCTCCTTCATGCTTGTGCACTGAAGCATTGACTGTGGAGGGCCTTGAGACTGATTTCAGTGCAATCAAAGGGGCTACACCTGTCTGTGCCTCACTCTCCTGGAGCTAGGAAAGGAAGCTAGCTTTTAACACAGTAGTTCCCCAGTGCAAAAGAGAAAAAATAATTTGCAGTATTAGATCATGGCTCGCTTTGGCTATGTGCCAGAAAGAGAAAAGCTTTCATTGGTGCCGCAGTCCCAGAGATGCTAAGAGTGAACAAGCCTCAGAGAACAATTCAGACATGTCTTTTTGGAACTAGCAGAGAACACAGCTTTCATAAAACACAGACCATTTTAACTTCAGACACTGATAATTCAAAGGGGAAGCCTTTTAATTGTGTTATTTTATCAATGAGAGGACAAACAAGGTTAAATGGTGATAGATGCTGAATTAACAAGCTATTTGCCTGCAGCATATTTGTGCTGGGGAAAAAAAAAAAAAAGCTGTAATTATTCTCCAGCTTTATATATGGAAACTTTCTTCCTACTTTTCACTGTCAGGCTCTTCCAATTGATTTTATCATAATTCAAATACATGGCAAAATGCTTCTGAGCACAAAAGCAGAGGGCTAAGCCTTACTCTCTTTTATTATACCAGAGAGCCAACTAAACAGCAAAGGATTTTGATTTAGATTCCTGCATTAAAATTAAATCACACATCCTAAGGAAAAATGATCCATAATAATGAAAGTCACACACATGGGGATTGAAAGTGCTACTGAATAATGAAGAAAACTATACTAGCAATGAACGTAAGGGACAACTATACTTTAATGAAGAGATATTTCTGAAACAAATGTCTCCCTTCAGTGTTTTCTATTGATAGTCTGAATATTATAAAACAACTTATGTGAAATATGAATATCACAAAGTTCAAATGAATTACTTATTGCCTCTTGATTTGAGTTGCAACATTTTTATGTCTCTGCTGTAGGAAAGAGTTATAGGTAACCACAGGTGATTTTCAGTGCAAACTGCAGGTCAGTACGAATACACTGTTTTCAGTGCCCAAGGCTGCAAATGTACTTCCCTTTTGTAAACTCCTACACAGTCACACTGGCCACTGGTTGGTGAGATTATATGCAATTCCAATATTGACACCTTTCTTTTGCCTTTAGGCCCCTTTTAACTGATTTTACAGATTAAAATACTTTTCCCAGTAGCAAATTGCTAATCTCCCTGTTTTAACTATGTCTGATTTTCCACTTCAGCCTCTATAATTTCAATTTGATCAAGTACCTTTTAAAGTAAAACTTCATAGTAACTAATTTTTAGCACAAAACTTTAGTCTTGCAGTGTGGCAGGAAGATTTCTTGGGAAAACATCATGAGACCTGACAGCACCAAAACTTCTTATTTGACTGGCCACAAATAGTGAATAAATGAAGACTACAGGGAGCAGGTTCAAGCCACATTTTCCAGATGTCTGATTTGAGCACGGTGTTCTTAACTTCCATTGTTTTGTGACCTTCTGGTATTGCTAACAAAATGATAAGCAGCATAGCATTGATCCAGTTCTATTATTTCTTTTGAAAGAAGCCTGGTATCTCTGTGCAGCCTCAAGAACTACAAAAATCATTTCCTATCACTTTGCCAAATGAGAAAAATTCACATGAAAAGTAAAATTAGTAGGAGAAAAACAAATCATGAGTCAAGATTTTTTTTCTGAAAAGTACAGTTACTACAATCATTATGAGATAAAATCACTAGAGATTTTGTTTTGCATCTGATATCAGTCTATTGTGAGAAAGATAAAGATTCTGGGGTGGGGAAGAGGGTGGGGATGGGAGCTTACAACCCTAAAGCATAGAGGAAGAGAGCACTTCTCAGTTATATATTGATTAGGGCCATTCAGGCTTCAAAATTTTTCCAGAATTCTTAATTTCATTTTTTCATTGTATACAAGAGGAAACAAAATTCACTTTTAAAATGAAAAGTTATATCTAAGACAGAGATGACAGTACACTCTACAGTGTTCATCTAACAGGAGATGAAACTTTGTTAACCTGGTGGTTTGGAAATTGAACTGAGGTATGAGAATCCTGCTTCTAAAATTATCTGTATACCTGGGGGAAGATGATTTATTTAAATTATTATTGTAACTGTTATTATTATTTGTTGTTTTTGTTTTTGTTCTTCATATCATTAATAAATTCAATTAAATGATTAATTTTAAATGCAAAAATAAAACTGGTCACAGACATGAAAGATTAAGAACTCTGCTTTCCCCCCATTAATCTAGTGCCATGATAATTTTTGCGTGCTGGTCTCCCTGCAAATACTACACATTCTTTGCTGTTTTCTAGGACAAATTTAAAACTATAAAAGGAGAAAAAGATACAGCCCTTCTAGAAAACATGTAGTTTATAGCTTTTTCACAGCTGAAGCCTCCTCTTCTGGAAGGGCAGAATTTCAGTTGAATGATGGAGAAAAATTGATGTTGTTATCCCTGTTTTTGTGAGTGCTCTAACTATTATGATCTCAGTAAAGCTCTATGGTTATAATAGGGTTTCCTATAGAATGGATATATACATATATATATGTTGTGCTCAAGAAATATCTGTGTGATTGAGCCCTAGGGAACTTAGATATCTGATCCCCTCCTTACTGATAGCAATGAGACTTAGACAAAAGCTGTGCACCTATTCAGATTCAGACTCAGAGGTGTAGTGAATTGAGGTAGCTGCTCTAAGGAAAAAATTTTGAGTCCCAGCTTCACCCAGCTAGGAGCACATTTCTTTTTCTTTTTTGGGTGAACTGCAGTGCCATCTGGTTTTGTGAAGGAAATTTCAGGGTCCTAAATCAAAGAGGTGTTTTCATAATATTTCTTGCTATTTATTCAAACCTCCGGATATCCAATAGTTGTTAAATTATAAAGAATCTTCAATTTTGGACTCACCATTCCACAAATATCTACCATGGGGACTGTTGTTCAATTTCCTTGCCATTATTCATAATACATAAAAGAGGTGTTTGGCCAGGTATGTTGCTGCTCTGCCCTGCAAAGATAACGCAGGCTGAAATTGAAGAGATAGGAAATAACATGAGGGAAACATAAGTGAGAAAAATGTGCAACTGGTTCTTATAAGCCCTGAGTATTTACTTTTGGATACTGAATAAGTTTACCCATGTCAGTATCAGGGAGCACACCTTGTTACCTCTGTTATGTCACTCCCCAGAAATGTTAACTTTCCAAACGTATGAGATTTTAGATGCAGATCTTACTTATTTCAGCAGAACAGATGGGTACGTTTGCTATTCAATAAACATACCAAGAACTCCTTTAACACCTCTTAACAGTCACAGCTTTGCACACCCATGTGCTGTACATCTGTGGATTACTGGCAGTGAATTTGGCTGCACAGTAGGAGTATCTCAGGTTTAAAAATTTCCCTCTATTCCTTCCTTGTGACACTTTTAAATGTCTGTCTTCTCCTTTTGTGCATCTGTTCACAGCTTTGACCACAAAAAAGAGACTTGCAACCTTTGCAAAAAATTTGAGTCTGGCAGCCTCCATGTGAGAGCGTAAGAGTTGTTATAAATGGGACAGGGAACAAAATTCTTTTTTTTTCTCTTTTTTATCCCTTTTCTTCAATTTTTTTAGCAGATCATTTTTTCTCCTGCAAAGAGTAGGTACAAAGCTGTAAGTTTATTTTTAACTGTGAGGTAGAAGAAGCGCGGAGCTGGTAGAGGGATGTATAAAACAAGGAAAGAGTAGGGTTAGTATTTTCCAGTAGTGCTAGTTAGCCCAAATATGATGTTGTACAAATGTGGCTAGGTTTCTTCCTGTTTTGGAGCTGTCTCATTCAGCTGTGATCCCAGTATTCCAATATGGTACTGCACTGAGATGTCCACAAAGCTTTTAAGGACCCTCTGTCTGCGTGTGTGACATCATTATGTCCTATCCTCCTTTTGATGTGGTTCAGTTCCCCTTGCTTCTAGGCAGAGACAACCTTTCCGTTTCCTTCTCATTCAGGAACAAGTCACAAATGTCTACTCCCATGCTGGGATATCAGTATACCAATAACTTAGCCTTTCTGTTTCTCCATTTTCACTTTTCCATTCTCCCAGCCAACTTGTTTTCTTGGTTTTTTGGTTTTGTTTGTTTTTTTTTTCCAATAAAGCTGTTCTTTTCTTTCCTTTGATAATGGGAGGCATTTTTACCATTTTCATCTCCTCCAGCTCTACTAAATATTGACTTTTTAAAAAAATTAATATTGTCAGACCAGGTGAGTGCGACTTCCCTGCTGGTGATTCAATATCCAATAATAGCAGTGTGCACTTTCCTGCCTAGTAAGACAATATGTACATCTCATTTTAAATCCTTCTGTACACTGACCCCTGAACCTTAGTACAGACATGTTAATTACTTTATACAGTGGACTAATTTCTACAGGTTGTTACTGACTCTTGCATGAGACAAGTTGTAGTTACTAACAGTATTACGATATTGAGTTTTGCTCTTTAGGAGACACTATAACACTTCCTTTTTTTTTTTTTTTTGAGTTTACTACCCTCAACAGAGGACAGCAAAGGACAGTACTAAAAATTCCACCTGGCCTTTTTTTTAAACCTCATATTGTATCGACTCTTACAAATATATGTTGCTATTTGACGTTTTCACCAGACAAGTTTGAAAGATCAGAATAACTACAATTTCAAGTTTGTTTCACCAAATATTTAGTAAACTGATACCTGTTCATTCAAAGGGGCATACATAAATACATTAAATTACTTTTTTTTTAATGTTCTGCTTACAACTTTCTCTCAGACAGATGTATGTCAATATAGACAAGATAGACAGATAAAGATTGAGAGTAACAGAACAAGAACTGTAGCGAAACTCAGGTGCTTTACACCATGCAAAATGTCTGAAGGAACTTTCACAGTGTCCCAATGTGTACAGCTGGTATGGCACTGTCCCCACAAACCTCCAAACTTAATACGACTAAATTAGAGAGGAAGAACTTCTTTATTATGTGGGTAAGTGTCTGTGTGCTGGAACAGATTGCCCAGAGAGGTTTTGGAGTCTCCCTCACTGAAGATAGTCAAGAGCCATCTGGATACAATCCTGTGCATTGTGCTCTGGGATGACCATGCTGGAGCAGAGATGCTGAACCACATGACTTGCTGTGGTCCCTTCCAAGTTCACCCATGCTGTGATTCTGTGATGGCTACAAATAAGAACAACCAGACAATAACTTTATAATCAAGAAGAATATTTTTTACATTTTGAATCAAAATATGTTATCAAATGTCAAATAGATATCCTCTGTGTGTTAAATGCACACATTGATATATTTTTAAAAATATGATTCCCTTTTCCTCTGGAGGGTCTGTGCTTCTCTTCAGCAGCAGCAGCAAAACTTTTGGAGGACATAAAATCTTTACAAGGTAGTATTACTTGTAAGTATTTATCTTTTTTTGAACTTCTTCATGAGAATATAGATGAACAATAATTGTGAATTTTGTTTTGGCTTATCATCAAAATAGAAACAAGGGGAATATCACCAGAGAGGGTATTCATCAGAATTGAATAAGGTGTCTTTTAACAAAATTTTTTCTCTCTGGTGGCTACTTCACACAATACAAGATCCGACTACTATACAAGTCTTAAAAAAATAGGTAAGAAAATGTAAGATAAAACAAATAAAGGGGAAAAAACAATCTAAAATCTGAATTTCGGGGTCTTATTTTACTAACCAGACATAATTATCTTTAAAATAATTTCAGACATATTTTATGTATAACAGATGAAATTGACAAAGGAACTAGATTAGAGGTGGAGTCAGTACTCAATAAAATTTCCTATGGTGATCCATTCAATCATTAGGTGTACATGGATGAAAATTCTTAGCTAAAATGATATGTTGCTTATAGACTGAGTAAATTAAATTAACTTCAGAGTGTATCTTATTAGACTTTGAAAAAGAGTCATTAAGTTACTTCTGGCCTTTCAATTAAAATGAATTAACAGAAGGATGAGAAGTTGCCAAATCTTACCATCAAAACTTTAAATCTATCAAAGGTAATAATCTTGTATTTAATTAAAAATAATAATTAGGACTCATTGACCAAGGATTTACTACATCAAGTAACTATTCAAAATGCTATTTATGTAATGCATGAGAATTTCATGATTCTTTTAAGCCTTTACATATATTACTTACTGATTTAAAGAAGGGGACATGAGAGAGGGGTAAGATACAAAAAAATTATGTTTGAAACACCAAAGAATTAATATATAGGAAACCTTTTTCAGTGACATGACTGAAGCACTTGGTCATTCCAAGAAGATTAAAATTATTTTACAATCCTCATTCATGCTGTGAATAGCATTCACTCAGGCAATTCTATTAATTCAGTGATACTTCTTCAGTGTTAAGTACCAGCATGGATTGCAGTTTCGTGCCTTAAATGAAAAACTGAAGTGAGTTGTCATTCATTTATTCATTTAAAACACAACCCAGTGCACATTCTGTAGCTAAATGGAATTTGGTTTTGATAGACTAGTTTTGATATGCCAGGCTTTCTGTGGGTTTTTTTTTTGGAGAGTTTTTGGGGGTTTTTTTGGAAGGGGGAGTGTGGTAACTGTGTAGCTGAGCTAATAAAAGAAAAAGACATTCAGGCAGTTCAACACACACTTTTCTGGTCATTGCTTCCTTTTAAGCTCTCTGTTCCTCTGTTCACCTAAAATGTAGACTCACGCCCCAAGTTCAAATGTGCTAAGAGCTTTAATGTACTTCACTCAAGTAAAAGGAAATTATTATCTCTATTGCAGGGGCAAGCAATCTTGAACACCCATGGATGCCCTGGGTCACAGAAAGATTTAAGCACCTTTAGTAGGTTGAGTCTTTTAACCAGATCCTCTAGATGTGCTCTTTTATAACTAGAAAAGTAATTATGGATATTTTATATATTTCATTTATTGTCAGTAGTAAAAAGAACAGCAATTTTTTGAATTATTTCTGTGTACAAATATGTGTGCATAATTCTCTGATGCTTTTTGTTTTTCACCACACAATTTACCAGATGCAAAACATACGTGAACCAATATTTACACGCAAGGTTACTTAAAACTATTTACTACTGAGGCCATAAATATTGATAGGACACAATCCTTCCACTTCACAAGCTATAAATCTGCTTCTTCCTACATGTTACTACAAGTAGTCAAAAAAAGGAACAAACATCCAAAAACTGCACCAGCAACTACAAATGGAAATGGTAGACTCAGAAAATCTCACTGGAAAGGTTGTCCAGAACTCTGCAAGGGACAACGATGGGGGATTCAAATGGGAGTAAATTCAAATCTGATAAATATAGAATAAGTGCTTCCAAATCATCAGATTCAAGAATTATAGGGAATAATGTAAGATGGTGTTTGCACCCCATGTACCTTTCTTCAAGTTTTATGTCTACTTCAGAACTTGTTCAGGGAGTTAGTTCTTTTTCTGCATCCTGAAAATCCCTCATTTACTGAAAAGTCTTGTTAAAATCAATCACCATCATCAGTTAGCAGAGCAAAACCTCAAACTAAATTTTAAGGCTTTAATACATTAATATGTAAATGTCCTATTATTTGATAATTTACTAAAGGGTATATCTAATCAAATTCTGATTTTCATCCCAAGAATGCAATAAATAGACCTAAAATGCTGTTGGAAATCACAGTGGCAACTAATTGAGTCCTTTTGTTTTGATTAGGGTGTGGCTAACAGACCAGTACTAATTTTATTTGATAGCATGTCCCATTCCTACAATTAACTTGTAACTGACCAAACAAGTCAGATGACTGTCTAGCCCATAACAGACTGAAATACATCTGAGGCATTTATTTGGCAGAATGTCTCAAATTATTGTTTTCTTTACTACTCATTTGGCTGGTCAAATTTACACGTTACCAGACTATCTATTTTTTAGTGAAGACTTATTTAAAAACAACTTCGTCCATTATAGTACTCAGGATCTGTAGGGTTTCCAGAAGTCTGCTTTTTCCACCTTTTCACTGAGAGGTAATGGACTCCAAGAAAGTATGCCTCAAAGTGTATCTAGTTTTATTTCTGAAACACTAGAATTCTGTTCTCTTTCTCCCTTGCTTTTTTCACAAGAAAGCAGTAACAAAGATTGAGAGCAACTATCAGTAATTGAACTATTATTATCCTTTTGTTTTGTTTTGTTTTAGGGGGGGGGGGGGGGTATTTCTGTGCTTGTTTTACTTTAGCTATCAGCTGTGCAGCTATAATTTAGGAAATGGTCTTGGGACCAGCTAAGAGAAAAGAGAAATACAAGTTGTCAGGATTTTACTGCATTTTTCTCCTGTGTCAGTTTCTTATTTTTGGCTCTGACAAGGAAAACAACTAACTGTTTCAATTTAACATAGATTTCACAATCAAATAGTTCTTTTTTTACTGTATTCCGGGTTACAAAGTCCTTTAAGACAATTAAGAGGAGCAGTTCTAGAACAACTTGTGTCTCCATTCTCTGTGACCTCTGCAGGGTGGGTTTTTTTCTGTTTGTATAAGCCTGAGCTGCTTCTAAACATGACCTGATACAAATCTGTTTTGCAATAACCTGACATTTGAAAGTCCAAATGAATTTATCTCTGTGAGCAACAAACCACAAGTTATTTGGAATTTTTCCTTTCAAATGACAGAAAAAAAAAGGAAGTTATTTACCTTACCTCCATGTGTAAACTATATTTTAAAGTAAGATGAGGTTATATTTTCAAGAAATTTATAAAAAAAAAATGTAATTTTATTCACTTTATACAAGTAAGTAGTACTATTAGGTTTTGTGTGATTTCTCTTAAAAGAGTGAATCAGAACAATGGGAGAAAGAAGAAAAGGGTAAATATTTCAAATTATATTCATTATAAGAGAAATAGCAATGTCAAAATCCTCCCTGACATTTTAGAGCCTAAAAATAAGTGCTTTTTTAAAAAAAAATATTACCTATATATCATATATATGTGTATTAGTTTGCAATGACTCCTGTGATATACTTATGGATTTTTTACCTGTCAGCAGACATGTTCCTACAACTTCATTTGTTCTCTCATTTTGATTGCTTGTATTTTGCTCATGTGTTCACCTATCAAATTTGAAATCTCTGTATCTAATTAATTTTTAACAACAACGAAAACTGCATTTTTGTAATCCTACTTGCTCCTCCCTTCACCTAAAAATTTTTGTTAGGGTGATTGTCCATCAATACTAGTTATTCGAACTGGATGATTCACTTAGCAGACATTGATTTGCACATCTAATTTTGCACGTGTTCAGAATACTCTATAAGAACACAGAACCATACAGTGTTGTCATATGAATGTCAAATAATCTTCCAAGCCTTCCAGTTTATTAAAGGAAAAAAAAACACCCAACAAAAAACACATACCAAAACCCCTCTAACAGACCTAGCAATATATCCTTTGTTTTTTCAGTCATTTCTTTTACCTTCTTTTTAAACTGAGTTAGTTAGATCCTGAGATAATACAAGAAACAAAAAAAAAAAAAATTATTTGAGTCCTAAAAGTCAGTCAGAACAGATAAAACCAGTACCATCAGGTGAAAGCAACCCTCTAAGGAAGTACTGAATTTGCACATTTGAAATTCTGTGCCAAAAATAATGTGTCCTGTTTTGCAAATTAAATGAAACTTATTTCCATCCAAATCATATTTTTTTAATTCTAATATATATTTCTCTTTTTATAAGCATTCATTATATAAACATTTCATTTTAAAAATTACTGAGGACAAATGAGTTACTGTGAAAAGCTTCCTACACCTTATATATTTTAAACAATAATAAATAAAGAAATGGCTAAAAGCTTGGGCTTTGTTTTGTTTTGCTTGTTTTGTTTAGCATAGCTTTGTTTTGGTTTTGTTTTTTTGTGGGTTATTTTTGTTTGGTTTGGTTTAAATCTCTTACATTTCTCAGGTTTGTAATTTTACCAATGGACCAGCACCAGACTGGCACTTTCAGCTTTAGCAAAGTCCTCATTGCTGTAAAATTATCAGATTATTAAAATCATGTGGATTGCTGTGCTATTGTGTAGATGATTTGCAGCCAAAAGCGATGACGTGGATGGAGGCCCAGCCAGCTGAAGGGCTGTCCAGCTTTGCCCAGATCCTATGGGAACACAAGCTACACCTGTCAGGATGGCCATAGATCTAAGGGAGCTGTCAGGATATCCTGGTACAGAGAGCCACGATCCCTCAGCTCTGGATCTCACAGTCTGGCAACACTCCTGGCTCTTCTGCCACTTCTGCTGAACAGCTCCAGCTCTTTCTCTGACAACCTGAAGGTATTATTACTCCTTTTGGTTTGCATATTCCTTGAGGATATGATATTTCAGGAAAAAAATAGGGGGGATGATTTAGTTAAGGGCAGAAATGCCAGGCAGGAGGTAAATGTTTGGCTTATCAGACAGGATGTGAAGCAAAAAGTAAAATGGACAAAAATGTAACAATCTATAAGCAAAATATTTAGTTAAACAAAGTTAACTAATTCATTCATACACCTGTGATATTATAAAAATCACTTTCCCCAGTAAGTTACTCTCTTTTATTGCTGACCCTGGCAAATGCTCTCTACTCTGGGGAGGAAAGACAAATACAGGGGAATCTTATTCAAATCATCATTTAGGTTACAAGCACTAACATGATTAGAGAGGTCAGAAAGAGTCTATAAAATGGATTGTCATGAGATTAATTTAGGAAGATGGGTAAAGAAATGAACTGATGAAGCAGTATTATAAGCCTGGGACTGAGTTATGGAGCAACTGAGAGATGTGCCAGATTTCTCCCACTGAGAGTACAGTAAAAGGCTGCCAAAAAGTGTGTGGAAGCCAGTGGCTTCCTGCTGACTTCAAAGGCTTTGGATCAAGTTCTGGACTCCATACAAAGCTACTTTGTTTTTGTCTCACATTCCTCCTTCTGAATAATAATTATTACATCAAATTTTCTAATTATTAAGTATTTAGTCAATTCTTTTTCCTCATTATTTATTAGTAATTCACTTTTGTCAGTGTTTAGAAAACTCTTGCTCATTCATTTTCATAGAGATGTATACATATCAATCATTGTCAGTTAAAAATTCTGTATTCTATTTCCTTTCTTATTTTCAGGCATGCTGCTGACATATTTCACTCATTCACAACTCTTCTACAGCCCAAGGTTAAATTCTGTTCTTGAGCTAATTACAAACTAGTTCATATTTAGAACCAGTGCAAATAATACTGTCAGCAACACTTGATGACTTATTGTCATCATAAAAAACATGATGACAAACAGCAGAAATGGTTTTTTTGGCCTATAAATTCAGAGACAGTATTGGTATCAAAATCTGTTCTGTCTTCTTTTTCTAGGATTGTTTTAGTTATTTTAATAATATTTTTGTTGATATTTATTGTAAGTCAGACCAAACAGACTTTATTTTCTACGGATACATTGACATTAGCAGTGCAGCCTGTGCCAGGAGTGCATGCCAGAAGCAAGTCTTCCACACATCCACATGGAGCAAGGAGCGCAGTGGAATAGGAGCCATTCTATGAAATGAAATAGGTTGCTGAGGACCCAGCACAGTACAAAGTGACCTTGAAATAGCTCTAGTCTGGTCTGAAGTTGCTGTCTGCAAAGCACCTCTCAATTTAGTTTCATCTAAAAAGATACATTTTCTGCTTTCTAAGATTTCCCTGCAATAAGAAGAAAAGAGCAATGAGGGAAAACAGCTGGGGAATATTTTTCCAAATTTACAGCTGATCCAAAGGAAGATGTAGGTGTGATCTGTCAGGTTTTGAGTCACATAACGGTGCAGTCTTAGAGTATATGACCTGGAGTACTTTCAACAGCAAGTCGTCTGGCAAGAATAATTTGGGACCTTGCCTAGCATGCTCAAATCAATCACTAATGGAAACCCAACACATATAGGTAAGTAGTTGTCAGGTCCTCAGCACCACTTATTTCTCTCTACGGACTGACAAGTAATTCCCTGTGCTACCTGCTAATATGGGCATAGGCTACAGCATTGCACTGGGATATATCCCTTATCATTTCATCTCTTCTCTCTCCTCTTGTTTTATTCTTAGTCTTGTTTTTTTATTTACTTCACTGACTCTTATCCAAATATTTTCCTGTTATCCACATCCTACATCCTTCTCTCTAAACTGTAGAGAGATGGATTTGATGAGGGGACTGTTAGATGGATAAGAAAGTGGTTAGATGGTCACATCCAGAGGGTAGTGGTCAATGGCTCAGAGCCCGATGGACATCAGTGACAAGTGGTGTCCCTCAGGGACCTCTGTTGGGACCAGTATTATTTGTTACCTTCATTAATGATATAGACGAAGGGATTGAGTGCACCCTCAGCAAATTTGCTGATGATACCAAGCTTAGTGGTGCTGTTGACACACCTGAAGGATGTGATGCCACGCAGAGGGACCTGGACAAGCTCAGGAAGTGGGTCCTTGGGAATCCCATGAGATTTAACAAGACCAAGTATGAGGTGCTGCACCTTGGGGCATTCCCCTGCAGTAACACAGGCTGGGGGATGAACAGATCAAGAGCAGCCCTGCTAAGAAGGACTTGGGGGTGCTGCGGCATAAGAGGCTGGACACGAACTGGCCAGAAAGCCAATCACATCCTGGATTGCACCAAAAGCAGCGTGGCCAGCAGGGCAAGGGAGGGATTCTGCCCTTCTACTCTGCTCTGGTGAGATTCCACCTGCAGTGCCGCACCCAGCTCTGGGATCCCCCAGCACAGGAAGGACATGGACCTGTTGGAACAAGTCCAAAGAAGGGCCAACAAGACGATGAGAGGGCTGGAGCACCTCTCCTATGAGGAGAGGCTGCGAGAATTTTTTTTGTTCAGCCTGGAGAAGAGAAGGCTCTGGAGTGACAGAATAACATCCTTCCAGTACCTGAAGGGAGCCTATAAGAAAGATGGAGTGGGACTTCTCACAAGAGCATGCAGTTCTTTGAGGAAAGGAATGTCTCTGTATCTACAGGAATACATAGGACTGTACACACACATTTCTTGCAATACGGAGGGTGTGTATATATAT
The DNA here is from genome assembly GCA_013397115.1 of Edolisoma coerulescens. Lineage (NCBI taxonomy): Eukaryota > Metazoa > Chordata > Aves > Passeriformes > Campephagidae > Edolisoma > Edolisoma coerulescens. Next base: position 340,223 of record VWZW01000402.1, read on the forward strand.
ATATACATAAAATTTTATTTTTTCTCTATTTGTACGAAGTGACTGTGAGTGTATTCATGAATATCTAATAACAGTACTAAGGGCAGATAAATAGGAGACAAGAGCACTAGATTTTTCTGAGCTCTTAGTCTCATAAATATATTCTTATAATAATCTTGGGACTGAAACAAGGGAGATACATCCTCTACTATAAGGACCTAACCCTTCATTTCTCACCATCAATTTTGGTGGATGCTTTTTATAGCAGGGAAAAGTCTTTGTCCACCTCTCCAATAAAAAAAATCAGAGAGTAAAATAGTCACAGCAGACACTCTAAATAATTTTCACTCTAAGAACACTTTGTGTTCTAGCATCCAAGTCACCAAAGAAGAAGACTAAATTAGATACATCAAAATAAAGAACATTTTCTTCAAATGATAAAGGTATATGTAGTCTGTGCACGAATTGAAGATAACTTTTCTGTTCTGTTCCCTTTAATGCTTTAAAGCATCTCCAAAACAAGATATTGAGATGTTACATGAAAAATTGTAGTTGAAATACGTAGTGATAATTTGAAGCAAGTTATAAAGTGGATGTAATTTCAGAAAACTTAAAAATATTTTCTACATTCATTAGTTATTACTGGACAACATAAGCCACACAAATAATGAATATTTCTAAGACAGTTAAAGCCACATGAAATTGGTCAGTGATTGCTGCATTGAGACGCCACAAAACATGAGAAGGATTCTAATAGTGTGGTCAGAAACTGCCATTCCATGTAAATCACTGAGTGGGTTACACCCTTCTTCAGATCTGCTTCTAATAATACTTTCCTCAGGTATCCAGGAACCTGAATGTATGTATCACACTTAGGAACATGAACACTTGGTGTATTACTTATTATTATGATTCACATTAAATTCACGATACAAAGTCTCTTCTGTAGAAGAAAGGACTTTTTTTTAATTCTTTATTCATCCAAAATAAAACTTTAGAGTCTACGAATCCTGATATATGAACATTTTAGTTGCTCTTTATTAGACTTTAAGGTTTATGTTTCAAATGAAGTAATTATGTTAACTTCACTCTCTCTACATAGTAACTCAAATATCAACAAATTTAGCATTTACTCAGCAGTCAGCCTGACCATACCTTGATTTGCTCTAAGCTTTTTCTGCAAAATAAGATTTGCAAGAATCAAATCAGAAAAAAAAAAGAACCAAAGACACTGAAGGTTCAATCATAGCTCACCACAAGATAATATTTTTCCTTAACATTGCTTCACTGATAAAGAAATTTGCAAAAACTCCATTACTGAAAAAAACCCCAACAACAAACTAAATGGATAGTAATTTCAAATGCAATTGTCACTATTCTGCTATGCATAAAGCCCTTATAATCAGTTATGCAAAATCGATTCTGTTTTGTGTAAACCCTGAAGCACACAAATAAATTAAAAATGCAGGTCTCATGTCAGGAAACACACCCACAGTAAGCACATCTATCTCTTTTTTCAAAATATTTTGGTTATTAGCCTTCACCTTCTAAATATTGGAAACAGATTTTCATTTATTTTTATAATCACTGTTAATGAGATTAGGTCAAATGTTATGTTTCAGCTGATTCAAACTGCATCACACAGCTGTTTAAAGTCTTCTAAATAGGAGAAATAAGAAGATATTGAAAATAATCTCACTGGTAAAAGGAAACACATTCCAACTTCTTTTTTATCATAACATTTTATAGAAAATGTGAGGTTTTCAATAGCATTTGAGAATTGTGTTATCTCATAGTAACTAATAAAAGTTATCCTTCCTGGAAATTATTAAGACTGTGGTGTGAGACCACTGTGTCAGCTCCACATTCCTACAAACCCACAAGACCCTTTATACTTATCCCTATGACTTACTTGTGCCTGTCAAGTGAGTTCTTCTAACAGCCTGATATTGTATCAACAAGTAGAGCAAATACTGTGAAAATGTCAGCAGTGATCCCGAGAACGACAGGTACCTCCAGGCATATTTGTCCTCTACAGGGGAGAACACAGGATCCTAACACTCACACTAACATAGAGTAAGTCTTACTCGTTCTCAAAAGGTCATACAGAAATCCAAGCTAGGAAGCACTGTACTTTTCAGCCTTTCCAGATCAGGTGCGGTAGCGGGGTAATTGGCACCAAGTCCATGCAAAAGTGCTGCAAGAGGTGGCTGTGTTGTTGCCTGCCATCACTGGCTTCCTGTCTTTAAGCTCTGTTTTCTGTTCATTCCTTTCCTAGCTCAGCATGAGAGGAGCTACCTGAGGTGGCTCTATGTTACAGTGTCCTTTAGCCAGGCTGAAAGACATAATGTCATGAATTTTGCAAATATCCACTTTGGTCTGTCAGCTGGAAGAGGAAAAAAAAAACCAACCTTGCTAGCCAAAATTCGTTCCAAACTGCTGACATTTTGATGTTCCCAAAATTGGTTCCTGTGTGTCCTATTTGATATCAAAAGTCTCATAAACTCCATAGAATAAGATGTAGGCTCTATAAAATATAAATGTCTATAATGTGACTATTCCAGAACGGCAAGGCACCATGTGATTTTAAAGCAAAGTCAACAGCTTTACACATTTCTGTGAACAAGAAGCATTAAGAAAAAGCATTAATTTTAGATTACAGTCTATCACCATATGTCTACTTTCCAGGTGGGTTTAAGTGAGCTTTTGTCAATGCTGACCACTTTTGTGTTTTTCCTCAATCTCAAAAGGACTCTTTTGGGCTCTGCCAGCCTCTCTCTCTGAGGCTGGTTAATGGTCTTTCACAATGGATCAATCGGGCAGCCAAGTCAAACATGAGAAAGCCTTGTCACAAAAAGACTCTGATAATATAAAACACAGCAGCAACTTGCTTACTTTGTTTAGTTTTCTTCATATTAATTCCTTAGTTTGTGATTCTTTTGTCACATACTAATTTTGCATGCAACACTTAATAATTGAAACTTTGCTAATAGTGTTTACTTTGTCTTAGCTATCTTACTGTGAGCCACCTGCAACCAATATGTCTATTGTATTCTCCAATTATGTTTGGGTAATTATATGCCACTTTTCTTCAGTTTCTTTTCTCTGACTCATAAATTGCATTTTTTAAAACAAAGATTTCTATTATTTCAAACTGCAACTAGGAATAACAAGTAACCAAAATTGAAAGAAAAAAAAAGTTAAGTCAACATCTCAAAACCCCTATTTAAACACATGCAAGCACGTTGTTTCTGTGGGAGCGATGAAGAAATGTTCCTTTTCATTTGGACAATGTAAGTATCACTAGTGATTTTGGGGTTTCACAACTTTACAGCACTTTAGGAACTTCTAAATGTATAAAGTAAGAAGCCATTTGTCTTCCTCATGGTGGCCAAAAGTGCATGCAACCACTAGCACGTTGACACTTGCCCTCCAAAAGTGATTAGTTAAAGTTATCTTGTACCATACCAGTGCAGGACTAATTATTTTCTGTTGTGATGTATTTGCACCTTTTGGTGTGCCCCAGCCAAACCATCTTTAGTTATTAGCAAAAAGAGAGGCATGTAGGAGAGCAAGAACAGGCTGCAGGCAGTCCCTTGATGAGTTGCAGCTGTTCAGAGCCAGGTGCTTCTACTAAAGACCAGAGACCAGCTGACCCTCAGAGAGGGAGAGCATAAAAGAGGAGAACACAGAGGAAGACTGCCATGACAGAGGAGAAGAGGACTGCTGCTACAGAGAAAGATTGCTGCCAGAGGAGGAGGATGATGACTACCACAGAAGAGGACTACAAAGAAAGGACTGCTGAGACAGCAAGCAAGTGTGCAGGCAGGCAAGCAGGACTGAAGCAGATTTAGGTGATAGCAGACTCAATTGTAATTTTTGTGTTATTAAGCAATAATTTTCTAAAAGCAAATCCTAAATTCCACTATCAAACAGATGCCTGACTTGACTGGAGAATGGACAGGTTTTCCGTGTGCTCCCATCTCACTTTCCACAGTACACGAGTTCATATCCTGAACACAACTTCACCTGCAGGGAGACCTTCCTAGGGACCTCCAAGCCCTTACCAGGATGCAGCTCCTGCCAGCATCACACCACCAACCCCAGCCCCAGGGAGAGGCACCAGTGCTGCCTGAGTCTGCAGCAACCAACTCAGGGCCCTGATGGTCTCCATTCAGAGCTGACTTGAGGACTTCCATGTGCCAAGTAGTATCTGGGAAGGGAGGATTATAATGCCTATATGTCTCTGTCAACATTGTACTGTCAAGGATTTTCGTGCAAAAGAGTGTTAATCCCTATGTTTTAAACACAGCAACCTTTACCAATTAATTTCTCATACATTTTTTAGAAATTTGCTATTTTAACATGGAGTTCCATAACCCTCTTTTCTTTCTAACAGCAGTACATTTAATGTGTATGGAAAGGATGGGGGGAAAAAATGTAAAATGTACTGTTCTGCAGTCTTCAGGATTTATGATATGCAGATGCAGGTCTAATTTTTCAACAATTTTGAATCTTCCAGAAAAGTTGACTTTCCATTTCTACAAAGCCTCTATCTTCGTTCAGCATAAAGCTCATTGAATTCATAGTATTTACTGAAGCACTACAATTGTCAGCAATGCAAATAAAGGTGTTTTCTTCTTAAGCTTTCCTGAATCGTTATATATTCTTCTATGTCCAAAAGCCACACATTGTCATGTTGCTATGCAATGGAATATAGCTTTGAATTTGCTAGTTACCCCTATAAAAGAGCAACTTATTTTGTTTCCAGTAACAAAAGTATTTTGTTTTATCTGAACTTGGCAATGTTTCATTGCTCAGGGGATATCTCTGTATATATCCTTTCCATTCTGCTTAGCATGCAATGATGTTTGTAGAACCAACATTTCTGTAGTTTTACATACAATTTATCAATATTAGAAAATCAGAGACAGGAATTAACATGCAATAAAAAATATCTTGTTCTGCTCTGTTTCAAAAAGAAAATATTTTTACACTAGTAATGCCCTCTAATGTTACTCGTAATGTTCTCTAAACTGTTTTGTCTAAAATTATTCTGAGGAAAAAAGCCTCCTTTCATCAAACCACACAATTTCCATTAAGTGGTTTTATGGTACCTTAAATAAGAAAAACTTATACAATCTGAGACATTTTGAAAACCAAATTTAGCTTATAATGTATTTACCATTGTATTTTAATGAGTTTGTTGTAACTGTTAGTGGTTTCTTCCACACTTCATAAAATACTAATCTATGGGATTATTTTGGTCTACTTTTCTGTAAAACTGTCTTTAATACTTTGATCTAAGTAGCGATTAATCCATGGTTACCAACATGTAAATTTTTAAAACCAGTAATACTATCTTTAGGGATGTATTAATGTATTTGCCATGATTTAATTATATCTAGTGTAATTCATCAGATATGTAAAGGATTTAGAAATTTTCTGCTGATAAAGACCCAGGTGTATGCCTCAGTAATTTGATATTGACCTCCATGGGATTTTTCTTATTTACACCTTTTGAAATTTAGCTCTTTGTTCTCTTTTTTCACTCATTAATGCATGTATTAATGTACACATTCACTCAAGGAAAACCGAAGTGTCAGCTCATGGAAAGTTTTATACCACCACAGTGCCGTGTTCAAAAGGAAAAAAGAAAACTCTAATCTCAGCATAGATACATATGAGTTATTTGCTCTGTTTTTACCCTTGGCTGGTAGATTTGCACTAAACAAGGATATACCAAACAAAATATGTGAAGTTGGGCATGTTAAAAAGGAAGTTGTTTGGATGTGTTAGGCTTATTCCAACAAGTAATTTTTCATCCAGGGAAGAAAATTGCTGTTAATCGTAAGCTAGGTCACTGAAATATTTTAGAACACTTATTCAGATGTACTAAATATAATTGGGGAAACTGTCTGAGAGGAATACAGAGGTTAAGATATATAATGATACTATAATATATTTATATATGATAATATACATTTTATATATATATGTATATAAAATCTGAGAGCTGGTATATACTTTCCCCCCTAGGTGACAGGTACAATGGCAGAGAGACCTAATGGCCCCTTTCATTTATTGAACCATTCCACTGGGATTTGACATTTGCTCTTGAGAACCTCCTAGGACCAACAGAAGTGATATCTTTAAAAAGCACAGGAAAAAAGAAAAGGAGATCCACCAAAGAAATCCAACAAAAAAACCCAACCCACCTTATCTGCTCTGCTGTTGCATTAAAGAACACACTACCAGTGATTATTAACTACTCTCCCTTCCACATAGCTTTCCTTTCAAAAAGCAGTTTCTTGAGAAAATCTTTTCTGTTCTACTGGATTAAATTACTTTTTTCCCCCCCCATATCATTAACAACACTTTCTGCCTTCTGAGTCTGGGATATTGACATTTGCAACTTTTTGACACTTTATTAGTAAAATACAACTAGTTTCTTTTTCATACTACACTTGAAGTTGCACATTTTATTGCCATTAAACAAGAGTTAACACAGCATTTCATTTTGCTATTGCCATCTCAAAAGGAACAGTAGGGGTAGGTGATGCAACTTCCGTCCTCACATTGTTGAACCCAAATAAGATGGGATTTTCATGTAGTGCTATTTAAACACTGGCAGCTGTGCCTTCCCAGTCTGCACTAACAGAATGATACCGTCAGTGCTGGAAGATGTTAAGTATTAATACTGACGTGGCCTTCAATGTGCCTAAGATAAAGCCAAAACTAATTAAAAAAAAATCAATAGAAGAAAAGATTACGACCTGGAATAGAACCAAAACAAAAGCTGAGCTCAGCTTATTGTATGGATTTCTAATAGGCAGTCTTCTAGATTTTTTCAAAACTCTCTTCAGCAACGAGGACGTAAGTCAAAATGTTGATGAAATGCACACTTTCAGGTGATATTTCAAAATTTAGTACAAGTTTCATTTTAGCGTCAATACAGGCTCCTTCTGAGGCACGTTCAAATAAAAAGTTTAGGTGCTACAAATCATCTTTTATAGGCCACAGAAGGAACCTAGTAGATTAACCCACATCAGCTAATGTTAGCCCTTAATCTAGTGAACGCTTAGCCCTTTTATCAGTTTTGGTTGAACAAACACCATTGATTTAATAAGCATTTTTAAATTTTTTTTGTATTTTAATCACAGCAATTCCATGTGAAAACATGCTTAGTTAAATGTGTCCTAGCATTATAGAGATCAAATCTGTGCTATCACTATGGTGTCTGTCAACACAGGATTCCATTCTGCAGCGTGGCTACCAGAGAATTAAATACAGCAGGCAAGTCATTGGCTGTTTTTATGCTTTCTTTTGAGTTTCTATCACATATCTAGAGATTGTGTTCACCTTCTAAACTGATTTTTCTGATAATACATTTATTGCAAATGAATTGTTTTTCAGTAACAATGGCATTCCAAAGGCCTCAAAATACAGAGCCAGATTAAAAATAAAAAAATTTAAAAAAAAAAGGGGGGGAAAATATGATTCTTTGCTGCAGTACCCATATCTTTTTGCAGCTCAAAACTACTGTATTTGTTACCTAATTTTCCTGATAAATATCACCCAGAAACCATTTTAACAGTTTCAGCCTTCAAATTTCTGCAACTGAGAATTTCTGAGACCTGTACTTTTTCCTCTCCAGAATCCAGATGTCTATTTTCAGAAATCAATCACTAAATCCTCAAAAAACTGTTATGATGAATCCATTTTATTATTTAAATGTGCTCCTGGAAGGGCAGATACTACATACAAAAGTGGTCCATTTCGCTACTGGACATGATAAAAATGGAGCTACTGTTTCCAAACATGAACGCTTTGCCCACAGTCACGGATAATTGGATGTGTAAAGTAAACACTTGGCTAAACATAGATGAATTAAAAGGACAGGTGTGCTGTCAACAGAAGTCTGTGATGTCACCAGTTAATATTCAATTCCTGCATATTACAAAAAGGAGGAGACTCTCTCTTCTATTCTCTCATATTAATGTGACAAATCCTTCTAATGAATGTTATCCAAGACACAACTGACATATAATTTTAATGATTCATTCATTGTGTTCACAGTGGCTATGATAGAACATGGAACTGATATTTTTCTGATATTCTTGATAGGTACATGAGTCATTTGAGGCCCAGGGGTAAGAAGGGATGAAGAAAAGGGAAACAAAAAAGTTGCTCAGGTAGAAATTACCATTTTCCATTCAAGAAGTCTTTCTTTTACCCAGGAAGAACTGGTTACCACTGCATTTTCCTTCTTACTATTGACATTTATCTACCTTTACAATTCTGCCTACAAAAGCAGATGTCAGAATCGTCCAGTAGGGTATTCTCTGATAAGGAGAACGCACAGGATCTAACGTCAGAGACAAGCCCTCAGAGTTGCTTAGTGAAATAGAGACAGAAAATATTGTCACATCCTAATGAAGTTTCACACATGATATGCAATGAGTTTTGTACATAGAATATATCAGGTCATTTTTGTTCCAGTTTCTTCTACCATGAAGACTTAGACCCCCATGAGCATGATATCATAGAATCATAGAATGGTTTGGGTTGAAATTTGTGCCGTTTAGGCATACAGAGCAATTTTTTATTCATTAATGTATACAATAGCCAGGACTAATGGTCTGCTAAGTTAAACATTACATGTTCCCCATACCTGATGCAGACTCGTAACCTGATGAGTGTTTGCAACCCAACCACTTTCCAGTCTGGTGAGGACAGGCCAGACCCCACTGATCCTTGGAGTGAGTATCTGACCCTTGATATTTCTGATGTACCATCTTCTGATGACACTTTCCTTGGGCCTTTATAACTTTACCATGCAGAGCTTTTCCTCTTCTATCTTTGGGTCAGCTTTCTCTCAACAGGTGGGCTTCTTTTTGGGTTCTTACTTGTCTTGTATTGCTTTACTGCATGTGTTTTCTCATAAAACAAAAATGTTCTCAGTGAAACTGAGCCAAATGCAAACAGCCATGTTGTACCTTGTGCCTGACCCTGAGGGTGCCATGGTACCTCTCTGTCCTTGCCCACATGCTCAGCACTCTCCCTACCCCAAGCACCCCATGAGAAATCTAGTATTGCTCATTGGATGCAATGGACCCTCAAGAAGCTAGCCGAAAAATTTCCATTACCTTAAAGTAGGGTGATTTCTTCACTGCATGTGGGATGACTTCCTAAAACTTCAAATGTCAGACACACAAGGGTGTATGGTAAATGAGGACATTCCTCAGAAACATTTTTCTCTAGCAGAGGAGAAGCATCAAAGGCCCTGAGACAAAGAAGCATTTAAACAGTGTAATGGACAAATCAATACCAAATGAAAACAATGATACCTCATGGTTAAGAGGAAAGAGCAAAATAATACACAAACAAATTCCAGCTCTCCCAAAATGGTAGGACTACAAATGTGTAAACATTTTGCTAATAATAAAACTGATGCTATTTCTTTCTCTTACCTATAGGTTTATGACTCTGACTTAGAGTATAAGGAAGATGAAACTGTTCTGAATGTGCACTGAACACACTTCAGGGTCATCCTGATGTCCCATTGGGACAGACACAAAAGACTAAATAAAAGGTTTCATCTACACAATTAGCAAAAAAAGTTTAGAAAACATCTCCCATTTCATATTTTCAAGCTTATTATTTTTGAGAAGCATTAGAACTTTGATTCAACAGCTTATGGGAGGTTTTATTGCTTTTTATTTTAAAAAGCATATTTTTATAAGGCAAAATATTAAAAAACAGGAGAGAGCAAATAAAGTATTTGTTACTGCCAGTGTGAAAATCAAAAGAAAATTATATTAAATTGAATTAAATTAATAAAAAGCTTTCCTGAATTTTCGGCTCATCTGTTCACAAAAAAAAAGTCCATTATTCTCTTGGCTCTAATTAAAACCACATTTATATTTATGTCAGCATGTTTCCTGCTGGCTTGAACTCAAGGTTGCTCTTTGGTTTTAGAAAATGTTAAATAGACAAGGTAAGTGAGATCCTGGCCCTGATGAAGGCAGGGGAAGCTCTAATACTTGCTTTGATCAAGTCAGGACGTCAATTTATGGGAATGGTTTTTTTTTTTACTTTTTTTTTCCTACCCATAATTTTTCTATTAAATGTTCCCATTCTCATCTGTCTTCAGAATTCATTAGTCCTTCAAAACATTACCTCATTTTCACATCTGTAGCCCACACATCTTTGCAATGCTGAAGAAAGACAAAGAGCAAATCACAGATTATACTGACATTAATCGATACTGGAAGGGATAAGGATAGGAATTGGACAATGATAATGGAAAAAAATAATTTAGAATCTGTTGTGGTAACTTAAGAAGCAAATGAAATCCATGAAGTACCCAGCTATGAAACTGACAAAGAGTTTTGAACTAAATGGAAATCAGTAACTTCTTCACATGCCCTGAGTTGTATACACTGCACTGGCAGATAGTAATTGCAGGAAGCTATTGGATGAAGCCTCCTCTCTGCTTGACTTTCCATTTCACTGAGAAATCCTAACCAAAATAGTATTAGTGAAACTATTAATGCAATATTATATCCTATTTTGACATCCATGCTTTAGCAAAACTGCAAAAATCAGGAAAAAAAGGGCTCAAAAATAGCTACAAAATTCACAGAACAGTGCAGGTAGCTACATTTGTTTTCATGAACTAAACTTGACACCTAGCACAGAATGGACTTTATGTTTGAATTTTCCAATCCAAAGTTGAATGGCTTAGTGCAGTACAGTGTGCCTGTTGGGAATGGTACCTGGTTCGTGCAAATTTTCAAATTATACAAGGGTATTATTTTGGAGCTTGCTAGTTTAAAAATGGTAGAATCATGTTGGGAATACATTTAACAAACAAAATTGTAGACAGATGATTTCCAGTTCCTAATAACATTTTATCACACTCATGAGTACATATGTAGCCAAAGAAGCCTAAAGAGCTTTAACTCATAAGATTTGAGGTGACTTGTTCAAGATCTGTAGAAGAAGCTTTTAGAATAGCTTTTTGCATGAATGCAAAACACAATTTCAATTTCTCACAAAAAAAAATTTATCAAAAGTCATAGTTAAGTTTGTTTTTTGCAACACTGATTGCTAGATATTCAATAGCCTACGACAGATGTGGGGATTGTTTCAGCTTCAGTTCTGCACTGGACCACTCCTAAAAATTATAAAATTTTCTAAGAATCTCTGACTACTAAAATTCTGGGCTAATAAGAATATTTTCAGGAGAAAGGCAGCACTCCATATTATAGGGATGAAGAATTGTATTTAAAAAAAAAAAAATACAATACAATAACGCTTCCTAAACTCACATACTTTTAAGAAACCAGCTTACAATATTTTCATCCACAACCTTTTCCTTCCCCTAGGAAAGTGAGAAACCCACTGGTTTTTACAATACCATTCCAATTTGCCTGCTATTTCAAATCTGCTATAACATAAAGCACTAAATACATGAAACATATATTAGTTACATGTAAGTAAGTATCCCTGAAATTCAGTTTCTTCAGGGAAGAAAATGAAGGTCGCCTTTTTTCTTTCTTTTAATAATTATCTCTGGTTTTCATCTTATTAAAAATTCTCTAGCATGAATGGATCTTCCAGTATTATGAACACTGAGTAATGATTCACTTTAGAACACATTCATATTTTAGTAAAATCAGGTTCAAAGATCCTTACTTTCTGCATATCATTTAGGTGCCAAAATATTTTTCCATCAGTAATTGCAGATGGTAATAATTTGGGTAGTATTCTGGAATCATTTTCTCTGATCCCTCCTTAAGTCATAATGCCTAAAGTTCCTAAACAGGAAAGGAAAGTGCAGAACAGATGAAAGAATAAGCAAGACTAACAAATCCACAATATCTAAAATATTGTGGATATGTAGCAACTTCCAAATCCTTTTATTTTTACAGTTAATGATATTGCCCTCTGTTTAAATAATACAACATATTCTTTATGGGAAAAGAGAGAAGAAATAAACAGAGAAGATCAGTAAAACTGTCAGATTAACAGCACTAGACTGGCAGGGGGCAAATGCATGTCAGAATTTCTAGCAGTACAAAATGTGTAGTGTACATTATGATGATTCTTGTGTCAAGATGGAGGTGACTCAGGACTAGAGATGTAGCAAATTAGTTTTAAAATTTAAGAAAAATAGGTTTATAAATAGTATGAACAGTAAATGCATATTCATACAAAAGTTACAGTAGAGAATATACAGTAGATAATCATCTCAGTTAATTTATTACCTTGTTGGTCTGCCACTTGCTGATGCAATTCAGACAAACAGATCATAATGGAAGCCCATTCTGAATTATCTAGGTTAAATTTTTTGATAAATAATTCCTATGTACTGTGATAAAAACAAGTCAGTTCTTATCTATATGTCAATGACTATTGAATTGAAGAGACAAGAAACACAAATAGGCTAATAATTATAACCGCAGGAAATAAGATTTTTTTTTTCCCAGGTCTACATCCTCATCAGAGTCAGTTTGATCTTATGAAAAAAAAGGTCAGAATTTGCACATGTCAGCTTGTCCTACCATCACTTTCAGGAAACAAGTATTGTTGCTTGGTGTATGAATGAACTTTATTATTTTGCCAAAAAAATTGCAGTCTTGATATATCATTTAATAAACAACAATTGTCAAAAATAATTTAATCTGGCTACTGGTGCATAAGACTATTAAAAATGTTTCTGTAAATACCTTAGCAAAAAAAGGATGGCTAAGGACAATCTCCATTCTTTACTGCATGCAGAGCAGAAGAGGGGAAACATAGTGACTAAGAATGAGGAAAAGGCTGAGGTGCCAAGTGCCTTCTTTACCTCAGTTTTCCAGAGTAAGAACAGTTGTTCTTCAGATTCTCAGACCTCTGAGCTGGAAGAGAGGGACAGAGAGAAGAATAAAGCCCCTATAATCCAAGGGGAAATGGTTAGCATTGTGCTACACCACTTACTCGTACCATTTTTTCTGATTCAAAATAACAAGTGCTGGCTACTAAAAGCCAGTGTTTTTTCTAGATAACGTCATAATGTTTTAAATTGAAAGATCAATTCAAAGACAAATATAATTTTCCTAATGTTACCTTCTTTATTAAAAAACACTCTTTATCTTATAGAAAAAAGCCACCTTAAATCAATCATAGTCAACCTCAAACCAAAATTTTTCACAGAAAAATTAATTCGATGTATTGTGATATATGACTATAGTGATACCAATTTTTTTCTGAGGAAGTACTACAACAAAAGAAATACAAAAATACATACACCTATTTATTGCAACAACAGTAGCAGTGTGTCACTATGCAAACCTCTATACAAATAACCCAATATCTGCTAAAAAGTAGATGAGAAGAGGAAAAAACATTGGCTATTGTTCATTATTTCAGGGTCCTGCTGTGACGGGTTGGGCTCTGCGGATGAGCAATTCTGCATGTAAATCACCCTTTCTTTGTATACTTTTGTTATTTATATTGTTGCTGTTACTGTTCATTTTCTTATCGCATGACTGTTTCCAGAAAATAGTTCTTATCTCAACCTGCAATTTTCACCTTTCCGTGCCTTCAGTTCTCAGCTCCATTCCCAGAGTGAGAAGCGGGGGAAGTAATCGGTGTCTAGTTTGGGACAGTCACCGGGGGAGGGGGAGTGAGATAGGGGGAAGGGGATAAGGGTAGTAAATTAAGGGTACCGCCATTCCTAAACCATGGCAAGGACATTTTGGTACCAGAACACGTATGGTCTCTACATAATTACATAACATGAAATGTAAATTAAAAACAAATTTCTTTGCAAAATATGTAGTGATCAAAGTATCTAATTTCGAAAATGTAGTGCCTAATTGATGTTGGTGAAGCAAGGATTAATAAAGTTTTGAATAAAAGTAGTCAAATGTATAGTGTACTTCATCTCTGAAGGTATATGTAACTTGTTCTGACACCAGAGCTAGCTGTGATAAAGTTGATTGTACAAAGTTGTCATTCATTGATTATAGCAATATTGACAACCTCCTCTACAAAGAGAATAAAAAATGCATTGCAGGTCTAGCAGTCCAGCTTCAAGCTGTTATTTTGGTTATATCTGTGGTTTAAAGGGATTGTCTGTAGACATGTTTCAGATGATTTGAAGACAAGTTTCAGCTCCAGGCTGAAACATCATGGTTCATAACACAGTTAAAGGGAGCAACACACATGAACATATTCACTTCAAACAGTAAAAAAAACCCCAGATAACTAGATATTCAATAGAATTTTCATCTTTTATACTGCAATACAATTTTTTCAAATTACAGAATTAATAACTGAAGGATTTTTGCTTATTTAGCATTATTTATTAGTTGTCTAGACTTGTTAAATTGTGCTAAAAATCTGGCTAGTATGTATTAGGCTAGAATGTATTTTTTTCCTATATGTGGAAAAAAACCTAAACAGACTATGTACCTAAATTAAAAAAAAAAAAAAGGAAATACCTTAAACATCAGAACCGAGATGCAAAATCTTTTTTTTTTTTCTGTAAACTTTAATTTGTGAATGTTTGTTTACTAGTCTCAATAGACAGAAACTGCCATCCCATTACTGGAACAGTGATCATTATAGTTACAAAGCTGTAATTGTAGCATTTCTATAGTTATATATGCATTATGACTTGGATATGGAAAGATGGAACCTGAAATAATTGTTTATTACTTGGAAATTCCTGGAAAAGTAAGACCTGAAGAGTGAAATTGGTCTACTTATGAAACTTAATTGTTCAATGAGAGATTTTTTTCCTATCCCCTTTACTCACTTCATTGTAATATAACTTCATCAAAGGATCAACTTAGATGATCATGGGAAGCAGCCTAAGCATTATAGTAAAATTTTAGGTTAAAACCAAAGATAACTGATAACACTGAAATCATCCTTCAGAGGCTGTTTCTCAGTTTAATATGGCTTAAGATCTAAGATCCTAAGCTAAAACATTCTTCTTTAATTTTATTTTCAGTTAAGCATTCTCTTTTTCACAAAATGGAAATATTTAAATAACATATTTGTAAGGACCCCTGTACTTCAGCCCGGACAAAATAATAAACTTTTTTTATGATAGAAAGTAAGTTTGTCCCATCACTGGAAATAAACAAAGTCAGATGAGATGGGCATTGAATAACTTGATCTAGTAAAGTATGTTCTTGCTCATGACAGAGGGTTTGGAGTAGATGGCCTTTGAAGGAAGGTTCCTTCCAGCCCAAACCATTCTATGTTTCTATCAATTCAGTGAATAATCTTGGCACAGTCTTTATTTTGTTGGACTATACTTTTTGATACTTTATATCATTCATTATAAATATAGAGTCATTCCAATAAAGTTACATTTGGGAAAGCATTTAAAATAATTTTTTAACTTTTTTTTCAGAAAATTTAGGAGTACATTGTTCATTATTCCTTGGTTATTCTTCATTTTCTCATTTATAAATATTTCCTGCAAAGAGAAGCACAAACCTGTGGTAAGTTTTTTTGCATAACTTTGTGTTTGTGTCTCTTCCTCATTGCTTTTAATATTTTCTGATAAAAAAGCACCGGCAAGTTATAAGTAGAAAAATCATAGAATCATGAAATGTGATTGGTTGGGAGGAACTCTAAAGACCATCTAGTACAACCCCTCTGCCAATGGAAAGGGACACCTTTCACTAGATCAAGTTATCAGAGCCTCATCCAACCTGGCCTTGAACACTTCCAAGAATGGGCATCCACAGCTTCTCTGGGCAACCTGTTGTGGTGTCACACCACACCCATCATAATAAAACTCAGCCTGTCTGCATAGGAGAGATGTTCAAGCCATCTGATCATTTTCATGGCCCCCTCTGGACCCACTTGAATAGGCCCATGCCCTTCTTGCACTGGGGACCTCAGAGCTGGGCACAGGACTCGGTGTCTCATAAAATCAGAGTAGAGGAGGGGCAGAATCACCTCCCCCGACCTACTGGCCATGCTTTTTTATGCAGCCTAAGATACAATTGACTTTCTCAGCTGCAAGTGCACAACTTTTTCTCTTATTGGAAGAGAAATTATACAGTGAACATATAATATAATTACCTAAAAAGCAAAGCTTTTAGGCATCACAGTTAATTTTTGGAAAGGCTTACTTTATGAATATGATATCTGTCACATTTTTAACACAAGTGTTACATATTCATTACAAATATTTCACAGTATGGTCCATTTGATTCTTTGTCTCAACTAATAAACAAATAAAGAAGTAGTTTTTAAGTAGTCATTTGGATGAAATTTTTTTCCTTCAAATTTCTTACTCCTGAACAAGTTCAGTGTCTCCTACGCGCACATGCAGGAGGTTTGACCAAATTTGAAAGGAAGTCCACTTACATTAACATATTTAACAAAAAAGGTGTATTCACATAGCTTATGACAAAAAATTGTTTTAATAATAGTCTTTATACACTGTGAACTTCTTCCATCCAATTCTTTCCTCCAGCCACATTTGCGATTACTTTTTTTGGCACCTGAGATTCTGAAAGCAATTAGCACACCCTTCTACACTGCCACAAATCATAATAGTTTAAATTTATTTTCCACAGCACAGCAGGCAAAGAAATTTAAATATTTCTATTTTAACAACTCAGCATTCACTTATTTACATAAGGACTGTGTTTGTCATATTTCTTACATGTCAAAGGCCCATCTTCTTGAAACATTTCAGTCTGTCATTTGCTCATATTTCAGCTCTTTAGGATATCTCTCTGAGGATAATGTGCTAAGTTTAGCAGGTCAAAGACTAGCTCTGTATAAAAACACTAAAGACATTTAGAGTTTTTTTTTTCAGTCAAGATACTGGGGAAAATAAATTGAAAAGCAGCCAGTTACTTGATTTAATTTCATGGTTTCTATCAGGAGCAGTCCAACAAACTCCTAATAACTCCCATTTTTCACAAAATGACATGTCTTCACTCCTAAACAAAACTAATGGGCAGCGGAAACATTCGTACACGGATCAAAATTTAAATGAATAATGTCATTAGATAAAAAATGTTAAAATGCTGAGTCCATAAATACCTATTATGAAATTAATGGTGGGTGCTATATTTACTTCATTCTAATAATCAGTATAACTCCTTAAAGATATTATTTCTCTTTCATGCTATTTATACAGTGGAATTTGCATCTGATTCTAATCACACATACATATTCCAACCCTACATAATTGTACTACTTTGTTACTTGTCATGCTTCACCTACATTTTCCATATATTCCTCTAATTACAGTATCAATTTATTTAAGTGAATGTTCAGATTTTTGTGGTATATTAAAAATGATCCAAAGGGCTGTCTATATAGTGAAAAAATATATTCAACCATTATCCACCCAGCCAAAAATTTCAGAGCTTCAGAAAGTAGGTCATACCATAATAGTGACATTGAACTTTTCAACTGGGAGTAATTAGGTTTTATTTTCAGTGCTCAGTGACCTACTCTGAAAAATAAGATAATACAAGAAGGGTTCAGCTTTTTTTTTTTTGTTGTTGTTAGTCATTGGTTTGCTCTGTTATTTCTTTCTACTGTATATACCTTAAGAATCCATAATTATTACCTATCCAGAAAATAGTAGCTGACAGCTGTATAGGGTATTTCTGCTGTTTAATATGTCATAAAAAATCTGTTGCAGGCAATGATGTTATCATTAGGGAACAAGGATAGTGTCTACTATTTCAGAAGTGAATAATGCAGCATTAAATCATTTCAACTGCAGTGTCGCAGGGAAGAGAAAGCGGAAAAGTTACTGTGTATGAAACAAGCTTTGCAGTAATACTTACAGCACAGAGGGCATTTGAAGCACACTTCCATGTGTATTCCCTCTAGGGCACTTTAGAAAGCTTTGCTTTTATTTAATGGCTTCTTCCTAATGCAAAGAGACATAATAAAATGCACTTGCATCTGTTACTCAGATAACAAGACACATACTTCCTTTTTGGGGCTGGGGTGTTCTAAGAGCCTTTTGACACAATTCAGGCTACTGTGTTGCAACACAAACTTAATACTTCCCACGAGTCTTAAATTTTTTATTTGTTACTAATGTCATTACAAGAAGAAGTACCCTCCCAGCCCTCACTTTGGTCAGGAATTTGTCCTACGTATCGGTGTGTGGGGTGGCCTGCTGCATCATGCCAAGGTGCAGTGTAATGCAACAAGAAGTATAACTTGATAGAGTGTGTCAGATGCTAAATAACATGAAAAGGCATGCATGAAACTCTCACAGACAAGGGACTGTGCTTATTCAGAGGCAGACTGTTTCTCTGGCGCCCACATAGCTGTGAACTGGAAGTCTGCAATGCCTCTATCCTGTCACATGGAGCATACAAAGGACAAGTTTTTAACACAATAAGCCTATTGCAGACAGTGTTCCCTATTTTACTAAATATGTCTGGATATCCCCAGTGGATACAGAGATTGCCAGCTGTAGTAGTAGAGGTTCACCAAAGAGGAACAGAGTATCAGGCACCCAAGAACTACGGATATTTTTCTGAGTCATTATGTTTTTTCAGAGAGAAAAGTCCTTTCGTTAGTATTTTAAAATGTCATTTCCTTGAAATTCACAACACAGGACAAGTTCTCAGTGGCAGGGTTAAGACTTGACCATTTTACCTCTGACTGTTTCCTGAAAAATTAGAATTATTTTTTTTCCAGAAGCTCAGATTTCTTCATTTTTTTAATTGCAGAAATATGACACTATTTCAAACTTTGACAATTACCTAAGAGAACCCTTATCTTTATATTCATTTTATTAAGAACTTATTTTAAAGCACATATTAATTGAAAAATTCTCTGCTGTTTGGTTATTGATGCAATTATAACAAAAAACATAATTATATACAGTATCTCTATGTTCCGACAATGTTTGTGACAAAACAGACCAAGTATCTTCAAAGTACAAACAGGCAGCAGCAGCTCAATACCACCTCAATAATGATCTTCGATAAATCAGTGTCTGTATTCAGGAAAATAAGGTTTTGTCTTTCCACGAGACTTCAGAAAATTCAGCAGCAACTGACTGATTTTTATCATGTTGATACGTATTCCCTCATATTTTTAAATAGATTAAAGGTGAGCAGTGCTTCTGGGGGGAAAAAATATAGTGAAAACCTTCCTATTGCTTCTTGAACCCTAGGTCATAAAGTTTTCCTAAATATTTTCAGTTCTATTTAATCGGGTGGAAAAATAGAAGAGATATTACTGTTCTTTTTGTCTAACTGCTACACTGTCCTGCTCTATTAGGCAGAACTGGGGT
This sequence comes from Edolisoma coerulescens, assembly GCA_013397115.1. NCBI lineage: Eukaryota > Metazoa > Chordata > Aves > Passeriformes > Campephagidae > Edolisoma > Edolisoma coerulescens. The sequence continues at coordinate 359,505 of VWZW01000402.1, forward strand.
AAGTTTATTGCTATAATTTTGCTGATATACGGAGAGAAACACACATTTCACATCAAAACTAATCAGCAGCTCATAAAGAGTTTTAAGCTAGTAGGAGGGCCCCTCTCCCTTACACTTCAGTAATTACACACGCATTTGAGTTTATACGCATCCAGCAGAGTAAAGAATGTTATTAAGTACTTCCTTGACTAAAAATCTATAATAACATATATAAAATAATATTTGGAAAAATCCTACATTTTCAAATACAGTGTTTAAGAATTTTTTTTTTTTGCAAGAAATTTAGTTAGTTTCTATATTCCTCTCTAGCAATTTTTGTGGAAACATGTGGGATACCTACTGTGGATAATATTCTACAAGAGCAGGTATTTTTTTATTTCAAGGCCATTTTGATTTCAGTTCTGGTGAAATATAAAATTAACTCTGAAGCAGGAATTGTGTACAAACTCCAGAAGAAACTGTTCTAGGGAAGAGAACAGAGACAAAATGAACAGGCAGTATTTTACAATGGAGGTCTCTTTTGGTTTCTGTGAGAATGAACACATGCAGAATCTAGCAAGTGACAGTTTTTAATTTGAAGAACAACAGTACATGGAGTATATAATATTTTCTACTTATTTTGCAAGACCATAGTAATTATGGTGTGTCCACAAAAGTCTGAGAGAAAATTCAAGTGAGAAAGAAATGCTAGAGTCAGTCTAAACTAAAGCATACTGTGAATTAAACCCCCCTTTTTTTTTTTTTTTGACATTTAAACATTATACAAACTCTCCCCTAAAATATTTCCGATTTAGGATTCAAGGACATCGGATAGTGATTTTACATTACAAAAAGCAATTCTGTCACTTTTAAACACGGAAATAATTTTTATGCTGAGTTTAGTAGCGGCTCACAGTATTCAGCAGCAATTACACAGGTGGTGAAATTAGAGTTCACAACACTTTCTGAATGCTCTTTACAGAGAAGTAAAAATTTCAGTTTTAATATACTTTAAAAGCATCTGTTAATCACAGAATAAGCTACAAACAGGCACCAAAAAGAGAACTAACACCACAGCTTGTACCTTATTGATACAAATCAATAGTCTTTGGACTTTGAGCTGGATAAAACAGAATTTCACACCACAAAAGACATTGTCAGTTTAAATGCCTATTGATTGTAAAACATATCATTATACCACACAACATTTTTCACACTTAACCAATTTTTTGCAGCTATGCCCTGAATAATATTTACTTGCTTGAAACCCTCACCAGTGTCTGTAGGACTAGGGATCAGGTAAGATATTGTGCAGTGTAGGAAGGAAAGAAACAGCACACACATTTTGGAAATGGTACCTGTGAAAGTAGTTTAAAGTACAAATTACAGTGAGTTAACAGTGTCCCCAGTAAAAATGGTGTTAATAATTGCTCTTTTAAAAATGGAAGTTGGGCTTTCTTGGGCAAGTGCTAAGTGTACAATGCGTAACAAATGCAACTTAACACACTATTTTTCACAATGTATTCTACTTTGAATGACTGGAGGAAAGCACAATTATTATTGGCTGATCTGACGTAGTAACAGGAAAACACCTCAGTACCAAATGTGAATACCACAGATTTTAGAGGAGTTGCTTTGGAAACAAGGTTGTATAAAGGACATGATTCATGATACAAACTCCACTCCCAGTCTTTTCATCCTTGTTATTACTCCTTCTTGCAGTAAGCGATGAACAGCTGTCATCAGTATATCTAACAAGTATTTGCAAATTAACATATTACAGTTGTGTCTCTGACTAAAGGTCATGCATGTAGTCACAGAAATGTATGACATTTTGTGAAAACACATTTGAAAATGCATCATTCCTAACCAATCCATTCAAAGGACATCAGTGAAAGACATAGCAGTGATTTCTCTCAGTCAGTAACTTCCTTTTAGCTGAGCTGAAGCTGGAAAGGAGGAGCTTAAATATTCAGTGAAAAGCCAGATAACTGCACTTCCCAACATTTTGCTTTCAGTTTTTTCAGAGATACTTTTCTGGCTACTGTCCTGTGTCAAGCTGGAATTGAATTGCATCAAATAATGTTTGCTCTCTGTGGCTTGTCTCAGACAAAATCCTTTCTAATTCTTTGGAGCTCAAATCTGTTCTGTCCTCTGCTGTTTCAGAGGTTTGGGGTTTGTTTGGATAATTTTAATTACATTTCTTATTTCTTTCATAACTGAAATACTATATGAAGAATTTGTAAGTGGATAATGTCTGTGTCCAGACTATCCACCCACAGAAGTTTGTTGACACTATTACAGGGATAAAGAAATGAACACTTAGTTTGTCACTGGCATGAAGTGAACTTTATCTGCCTTTATTTTTTATAATCTATTTTAAATAAAAAATAAATAAAAAATACAAAAACAATAAAAAGGCAGATGGATGTTTTTTGTCATCCAAGAGAAAGCTGGAATAGGTCAAGCAGCTACCAATGGTAGAAGAGAAGATAAAAAATAAAAAATATTCTCTTTGAGAATGTAGCTCTGTTGGTGACCTTCTATCCCTCACATTAGCTGTGAAAGAACAGAATATGGTGTTGAACACAATGAACAGGAACATAAAAGGTAGTATAAAAAAATATCATTTGTTTGTCTGCTTGATTCTTTTGCACATTTGTGGAAATATTGTGAAAAAGTTCAAGTGCAATATCACCTGTCAAAATACATTTGCATCAGTGTTAATGGATGCCACAATGTTGACATTGCATCATTGCATGTATTATTCTTTGAATCACATGATGCAAAATAACCTAGAGCTTGAAATCTTGGGGGCTTCTTTTGCCCTTGTTTTCAGTTGAATATTTTAAATTAATCATTTGAGTTTTTAAATTTCAAAGCAGAGCTTTATACTGAAATAGTTAGTTGGACCTACTGCCAGATTAGTGTTACCAAAGAAAATAAGTATTCAAAATAATTACCAAAATTCTTCTTAAATGAGATGCTACAACTTGTCTGATTCATTTTAACCTTCTCTTGAATCTTGAGACTTTCTAGAAATGCTAAATGATTAAACTCAAGTTACTTTGAATATCTGAAACTCTTTCAATCAAGACAATTTTCAGGTATTTTTCATTCTTAGAATCATTATCAGAAAATGTAGTGGTCACAAATTATCACTGATGGCAGAGTTAACAATGTAATTTTCAGGTTCTGAATACCTCAATATTTGTTTCCCTAGGAAAAAATGCAGCATGTTAATAGTATTTTAAATATTCATAAAACCACATCTCATCATATTCTTAATTCCTGTGAGCTGCTAAAGCATATATCTTAATTTTGCTGTAAATTGTTTCTAGGGCAATGTTGCAAAGTTGTTAAAGAAATGCAAAAATTAAAATGAAAGAGAAACCCTAAGTATAATTGATAGTAATCTAGTGCTATAATGATAACCATAGTTGTTATGCAAAACTGGAACAAAATAGTATTACTCAGAGTCTACAATGACTCGTTTTCTTTAAAAGATAGCTCTGCTATAAATAAGACATCTGACAAATACCACTGCAAGACAGATCCTCAGAAGAGATCTTGTATGCTGAAAGACCACCAAATACCTCCTAACTACAAAATGAGTGCTGACAGTCAAAGGTTCACACAGAACTAGCATTTGCAGCAAGTTAGCCAAGTATATCAATGTTTTTGGAAATCCCACATTTCCTGTGTAATGATGAATGGAATGGCAGACCCCAAGAGAATAATTTATCCTAAGTATTCCGTTTTTATTGGTAAAATAGATGGTAAAATAGAAAACTATGAATGACTGATATAAAATTTTCTATAGTTTGTATTTTTATTTTTTGCAGCCTTTAAGATTTTTTTTTTCTCTCTGAAGGTGCTTTAAATGCCAGCTTTGCTCCAGCCTTGCCAAGTCTTTCTCGGGTATATCAGTATCGGTCTCAGTATCTCAATATATCAGGTATCAGTCTCTCCATATTGGTGTCTACACACTGGAGACTTCTCGCCTTTCTTCAGGATGTTCAAAATAAGTTGAATTCCAAGCTGGCAGCAAAATGCCAGACTAGTGAAAATGAGCATTCAGAACAATCCTTGAAGAAACAGAGATGTTTGATTAATTGGATTGATCTTTAACATAAACTGGGTGTTAGTGAAAATTTGCGGCTTGGGCTTCCTTCAAGAAGTCAATGGAGAGAAAGACTTTTCTTGTGAATAACTTATAGTGTCTAAGGTGAAGGAATGAAATACCTCTGAAAGTGTCTAAATAAGCAGCTTTGAATAATTAATTTGAATTCTAAACTTTATAGGGCTAAGTCAAGTCATATTAATTCCTCCCATGTTCACAGAAGAAACTATTTTAGGAAAAATCCATTATTAGTAATAAGGCAACAAAGCAGCAAATCCATTATTTCTTGTGGTCCAGCCTCTTCAATTTCTTTAGATTTTCTACATTTTTACACAAATGTTATAGAACTCAACAGCAAATAGTTACATCACCAAATTGTTCTCAGAAATATTGAATGAGGTGATCAGGTAGGATAGCAGGTTGTGAGTGAAATAATCTAATACAAGACTCAAAAAATGAGAATCCAAATTTTAGGTGTGCCCAGGTTTTACACTCCACAAGTGTGTTTACTGTATTGATAAAACTTTGTTACACATTTCATATATGGACTTGAACCTTATATTAAACTCTCAGGATTTCTGATTCTGGTTATGATTATTTCTCAGTCTGGACTGAGATTTGCTGCATTTCTGTGGCATCATTAATTAATGTATTTGTAATTTAATGAGCTATGCTATATGATAAAATTAACATGCTGGGTTTTGGTGTTAAAAGCCTTCATAAATTTAAAAAGCAAAACAAACAAACCAACAAAAATATCTCCAAAAATCCCAAGCTGCCAAAACAAGACCGCAACAGTAATTAAAGAAAAAAAAATCAAATATTTAATGTTTAGAGGATCACAAGTTTTACCATCCTGTACCTCTAAGGACTTAATAGCAACACCTACTAAAAACTCAATCATATCAGATTGCGGTTTCTGCTGACTTGATGGGAATTTTCTACTCTGTTGAACCAAAGCTTTACACTTTCATTAGCTCACATTCTCTGTCATGACACCAGTGCCCTCTCATCAGATCGAAGGCTGAGCTGAGTGGTACTGACAGACAGAGGCAGATAAAAGGAAACTGATGAAAGTGCTAAATGTTTGCCTTCTGGGTAAAAGCTGCATGTGGCTTTGCTGACCACTGATTTCCTTTATCTTGTTCCAAGAAATGGGAGTGTGTCTTGTGTTCAATGTATATATACTAATCGCTTCAATTTAAACCAAATTTGATTTTTAATTTGTTTTCAGAAAGCACAAATTTTTCCTGAGCTTGAAAGAAAAAAATAATTGCTTTCTTTCACAGAAATCAACCAGAATTCTGAATTTAAAAGAGTAAAGGTGGAAACCATAACTATGTAATTGAATTTTCACGTTCTTTACCACAGTCAGTCAATCATCATTCACTGAAATTTGTAAGAATAATTTGATTTCTTAACAAGCAAGGAAGCTTGATCAGGTGATGCTGGAAAATAACAGTTTAATTTATAGCCTATCCATGTTTCTGAAATTTGTTTCAGACTTAAAACTGACCTGAATGAATTCAAGCTGAACTGGAAAATTGTATCTGAGGATATCAATAATTTGAATTATTGTTTCTATGTGAATTCTAGTGCAATAATCAAAAAAGTCAAAATATTATAACCTGCACTGGTCTGATCTGAGAGATTCACAGTTGAGATCCCTATTTCATCTCTAGATGCATAAGTATTACAAATCCTCTCAGTAATCCATTTCTTGTTAAAACTAAAGCCTCAATTTGATCACAAAACCAGATAAGTATATAAAAAATGAACAAGTAATATAATCAAATCATATAAACCTCTGAGTAATTTTGTAAATCTGAAAACCAAAATTATTCTGATTCATTGAAATATACTAAAAATCTGTCAGACTGTAAAATTCATCAAGACCATAAAAATTGTTCTTTCTGGTAACAGCTACACAAATAGAAAAAATTACTGAGTAGTGTCTTAATATTAGAAACATCTATGACAGGAAAATATAAATTCAATGCATTACAAAATACAGTATAAGGGATTATGATTATATTACTTTCGAACAAAAATAAAAGAACAGCTCTTTTTTCAATATATCAATATTCAGTGTTCACCTAATCATAATTTTTAGGGTAATTTCCTGTTTTCAGAATAATATTTAAAATATAAATAATGAAAACAGAATTATTAACACACAATGCACAATACTAACAGATATTGGCCATTTTAAGTTTCTTTTTCTTATTTTAGTCTATGTTACACATAGATACTCTGAGCTGAATACAAGTCAAACAGGAAGATGTGAGGGCAAGAATTCAACCTGACAAATTATTCTCAGCTTTGAAACCTCTTGGAGATACACACATTCACAGCAGGAACATGTCAAGCTAGCAGAGTTTTGAGAAATTTCAGGGAGCCAGACTGGAGAGCTATTTCTCATCTGAAGAGTGGTGGTCATGGCACAGACCTGGCATAGAAAAAACTGTCTAATCCAAGTTTTCCTATTGCTAGCTACCATCTGTGTACAAATATGTGACTTCAGACTTTTTAATACAGTCGAACATCCATTTTTTAAAATTCTGTTCTTAAAAAAGAATGTTGTCAGATTAAATTTCAATGAAAGACAAGTGACTTTTTACAGTTATGTGCATAGTATTTTATGCTGATGTGTGACGTTGATATATCAGAAACTAACGAAACCACTATGGTAATTTTGATTAAGCTTTTCTACAGGTTTCCTGCATTTCCTTGTCCAGTCTGTGAGTGCAGAAACAAGACGTTGGTTCTTAACATAAAGATTTTTGAATCCTCTGAAACATTGTTTCTATATCATAGAAAATAGAAGGAAATTGCCATCTCAAGCATTATTCCAGATATATTCTATTCTCTTTCCTGATAAGGTGATGCAGAATATGAGAAAAATCCAGATAATTCCAACAGACAACACATACATTTTAGGTAACATTTTCAGAACGCAGAGTTAATGTCACTTCTCTCAGTTTCTGAAAGTGTCCAAAATTATCCCATTTGCCTAAGCAGAGGAGATTCAGCTGTAATATTTTCATCTGACTTTATATACTTGTAAGATTATGCATTTCTTCATATTGCTATACATGTTACTTTGTTGACTTTTCCTTATGAGTTTCCTTTTCCACTTATAATTTTCACACAAAAATAGTTGCTTTATGAAAATTTAGAATACTGACAGAGCATAAGAACAAATGCATTTTATTAATTCTGTCAGGAATCTTATAAAATTGTTTGTAAAATGAATAACTTTAAATGTGTTAAATTCTAGAGGCCCCAAATAAGATTTAAATTCTATAACATAAAAAAACACATAGGTAATGAGTACAAAAGAAACAAGTCTCATTCTGTCATTAATACATTGCATATATTATGCCTGTTGTCAGTGCTCTTAATATCCCCGTTATACCCATTACATTTTTTTTTTTAACAAAAAAGTATAGCTGAAATACTCTTAAAAATTAATGCCTAAATTTATCCACTGCTGAAGAGCATTTTAAAAAGCCTCTGATAAACAAGATTTATGAGACTGGACATGCTTTGCCCTAATTTTGTAATGTTTTGTTTCACTATAGTAATTTCATTCACTGGTGTCTCTGGTCTTCCTCACCCCTTGAACTTTCTACCATTTAATCAGGCAAATGCTGGCTTAGAGTATGTTCAAATTGCTTTGTTCTACATTTAAATCTGAAGTCTGAAAGAAACAAGGCTGATTATCATTTCTTTCCATACACAGCCCTGAGACTGAGTAAGTTGTCTCTTTGCCTCTTAATCCTCAATTCAAATGTCTGGAAATGGGAGGTTAGGCAGAAGTAGGAAGAAAGCAAAGTGATGTTGCCCTAACACTTGGCAAGCTCTTCACTTCAAACCTGGCCACAAAATCACAAAGGAAAACAAAGCCACCCACAATTTGCAAGGTTCTACCACCTGCAAAATGTGAGTATTTTTGTTTCTTCTTGAATTTTAACATCAGAGTGATTGCTCTTTCCCAAGGTTCGCAATAAACCCGTGAGCCATCAAATTGCATATTTCACTGAAGTGCAGCCATCTTGAATATATTGTAGCCCAGAGATGTCAATAAAATGAATGTAAGACACTGCATTTACTCTGTTTCATGTGAAAATGTTTTTAAAACAAACCTATTTCAGAAGAATGGTTCTTCATTCACTTTGGGCATTAAGAAATTAACTCACATGTCATTTTATGTTTTTTGCAAAGGGTAAAATCTAATGTCAGGGTGTGCGTGAGTGCTGTAAATGCTGCCATTTTCCAAACTTGATATTATTAATCGGGACTGTCAAGTTTAGGTCAAGCGTTTACACACATTGTGCCTCAGTACTTCCAGTGTTTCAAACATATCTGTCATGCACAGCAAATGCACAGTGCAGCACAATCTATGGCACTGAGAGGCAAACATGAAATCTTTTAGCAGAAATGAGCCAATGCTTTTACCTCATGTATCTGAGCTGCTGCTTTTACCTCATTTATCTGACCTACCACCATTTTTAATAACAATTTCATTTATTTGACAGCTGCATACACTTTCTAAATAAGCAATTTCCTTGAATTTGCTGATCTGCAACATTTTTTTAAATCTTCTTTTTTTTTTAATTTTGTTTTCCTTTTCCTTTTTTTTTTAAACACCTTTTATATTATGCAGAGACAGCAGAGAGAAGAACCACGCTGTTAAGTATAGAGGTGTAGTTTTTAAGGAAAGTATATTTTAAAATGTACATTACCTTTAATGCTAAATTAAAAAAATATTGCTGGAATGGTGTTATGTTAGCCCTCGGGCATATGCGATTTCAGCATTTAATTAACTCTGGAGTCCTCCTGTAAATGGGGCTTATGTCTCTGTGTAAAGTTCAAGGCAGCCAGGCTGAATCCATAGAAGAAAACTGCTTGGAGGAGCTGATGTCCTAGAGAAGTAAGTCTGCCCTATCTGAGGCAGACAGACTTTTATCACACAGCTACATGTACTAAATTAAGAAGTGGGGAAGTTCATCCAAAGTGCACAGATTAAAATTTTCAATAGGCCTAAAAATGACTCTAAGGCATGAATGAGCCTGTCACTTTTTCTCTGCCTCTTCAGCAAATGACGGATTCACTATATGCCCATAACATAACCCGTGAGATATGCCTGGCTTCATTGGTTATTCTTCATTCTCAGTCAAGCTGAAATAGAGGCTGTGGTTAAACAAATCTGCTTTTATGGAGCAAAGCACTGTGAAACGGAGCTGATTATGGCCTGACACATTGAATTAGACTGTTGTGTAAAGCAGTGCTGATGATTCCGTTGTTTCAGGGTCCTATTGGCCTGCCTGAGCCTTTCCTTCTCTCTCAAGCCACACACATTTCTTTTTTCCCGTAGCTTTAAGAATCCTTTTTAAAATCTATTTAGTGTTTGTAACTGACTCCACAGTGGAATATAAGTTATAGGTCTATTTAATAAGAATTTAGTGATGAATGCATTAAGGGAAGAGGATCACACATTTCTCTATCACTATTCTCAAAGACAGATTGCATTATAAAAACATTACAATGACATATATAATCACTTCTAATTTCATTTATAAAAGAGTAAAAGCGTTGGCTAATTAAGGTAACTGACTAGCAACATCTACTAGCCTCAGCCAATGATCAGAGCCCAAGATATACTGAGTTCCAAGACCTCATGTTACTGAACATATTTTCTTGCTCTGGAGAAACAAGAAACACTTAAGCTTTCTACTTAATTTTCAGTCTTTTAAGTTACTGATGTTGACTGAACTTGGCAATGAGTTCCTTGATTTATTTCCTGTGTTTGAACCTGTTGGCTACTCTTTCTATATTGTTCCAGTTGGGCTGCAAAAATGAGTAATAGTAATTTTCCAAATGTAGAATTTTTATTAGTATATGAAAAATATCCCACCTTCTATGTCTCCATACACCTTAGAAACCTTAGTTGGTGGTTATTTGCTTAGTTTTCATCACTCTCAGTACATTTCATCTGAAAACCTCTTAATCCTTCTAGGAAAAGATTTTTGGATAAGAAATCCGGGACTGCTCAGTTTCTGAAATGAGAGAACTATACGCCAATGCTGCAGGCACTGGGTCACTGCAAGACTCATCCAAGATACAGAATATATTGCTTTTCGCTGCCATGACTAATTGATACTAGTACTTGAGTTAACTAGCTTAAACCTAGCTTGAATATATCTGTGATCTATTGCAGTTGTTGTAGTGCAGCTGGAACCATAGACCTACAGTAAAGTTTAATGCTTTAAAAAATATGTCATTCTTTGCATCTATACACATTTACACAATCAGGTGTATTACTCACCACATACCACAATGCATTATGGCAATATTTTTACGGAGCTAACCGTAGACATTTAGATATTTCAGTTCCTTCCATCATTTCATTGTCAATGAATATCTGGTATAAAAAGTACCTATGCTTAAATGGGTTCAGATTTTGAGTACTGAAAAATGATTTGTGGTATGCAGTTTTGTAAGCTCTTCAGGTTTCAAAAGAAGATTTGAGCAGGCCAAACGTTTGCTATTCTTCCTATATGCAGACCAGAAATTTATTTCTAGTCATTGCCTATTTATGTAGGGTTCATTTCTAGTAATACTTGCACAGGCTGTTCACCTCAACTAAAACGTTGCTCAAAAGTATGAGTAAATTGTCCTAAAATGGTGCAAAATAATGAAAATAATGAAACGGGGGGAAAAAAAAGTCTTACATTTCTAGAAGAGACTGAAAGGCTTTTAGTCCCATACAGAATGTAAGACTGGGACCAGTGTAGAGTTAACAGTTCATACGTGAGGGCTACCTTACCAACTCAAACAACTGCTTCTCCTCTTGGCAGGAATCTCCTGTTGGCAGCATAAAAATTCTGCGTTACTGAAAGCCAGAGTGAAGCCAATTTGTTCAAATCTCCTCATCAAGTAAAGAAAACTAGTCTCGTCACTCTAATATAGTTTCAAGTGTAGTGGCTTTTGCCAGTAAATAAGTAAATTGCTTCTCACTAGAGGCAAGAGACCAGTCAAAAAACATCTTCCCAAGGAAAATACTCATTTCACTTCTTGACTTGCAGTGGAGGAAATTCTTTTCTTTTTTATTTCAAGAACTTATTCTTACAAAAATACACATTGATAGCAAAACACACTAGTGTTCTCTCTTCATAAATAGTGTGGGCAATGGATGAATTATATAAGTTTTCACAAGTTAATAATTTTTAAATATTCTACAGTGAGTCTAGAACTCCAGTTTTCATATATTCAATATAGAGTTTTCACTAAAGTATGTGTGTAGGAGAAAGGCTTTAGCCATGTATTTGAATGATGACATTTTGCTTTCTCTTCTGCAACATATTGAACAATTTTTACATTATGAACCCTGTGCTGATAGAAACACTGAATTTAATTTGCTGAAAACCAATTTTATTCTGGACTTCTTTGGCTCCCCTAGTAAGACTAGGCTTTGTGTATACCTCTCATAGCAAGGTTATAAGTAAAGGTCCGTATAAACTCTTACCATGTGGTCAAGTATTTATTACGACAAGCAAGTGCAAAAAAGTCATATTATTCTGAAAAATGTTATTCTGTAATATTTTAATTTACTTTATTCAATGGGTCCATTGTATTAAGCATCTTTTTTAAGCCATAAAACAGATTAGCTATGAGCTGCACTTGCAGCTCTTATAAACTTCAATGCATGTGCAAGTGGCAGGATAATTAGTTACGTACTTTTTGGCAGCAGTGTTATATGTTGCAATATTGTGTAGCAGTTTCATTATGCTATAACAGTGCAGGTGATCAAAGAGTCAAAATAGTTATTGGATTTCAAAATAAACAGAAAAGGAAGGTCACACAGATACACGGATTCACAAGGTTGATTAATAATCTGGTCTTTCAGCAGTCTGGAAGTACAGAGGACTTCTGGAATTACTTTAAGATTTTGTATCTAATGTTAGTTAAGGGATATCAGTGCAACGTTTTTCACTGACTTTTACTGAAGCAGGACCAGGCTCCAAATACTATGGTGGAACACAGTCCATAGTGCAATTTTTATTTTATTTCAGTATCAATGCATTAAAAAGACTTCAGGGAGAAGGGACAGGGGGAAGGGAAAAAGGTAAAGAGCATATCCCTGAACTGCTGGCTTAAAAATATGTTCTGATATGTTAAATATATTTATATCCTGGTCCCATGTGCACATGTTTTCAATTTCAACAGTAATTATTTATATGAAGCTTTTAAATAATTAAGTACCCACTGAGCTGTATCTGATCCCACTGATCCTAAATTCATGCAGTCAAATTCAGTGCAACCTCCTTACCTACAGTCTGCTTTATGGAAAACCATTGTGAAGACAGCTAAATGGGATTCCACCTTTGCTAGTTACACATTTCTTATACTCATTATCATTAATAGCTTAACAGCCTCCAAACTGTTACCTTAATCTTTTTTATGTCAATGAGATATTCTCCAACTGTCAACATTTTACAACCATTATACACATTAGAAATCACTATATTTTGAATCATGTCCAATTAATGGAAGAAATAATTACAACATTACCTTTAATTGAATGGAAAATGTTGACCAGGTTTCTTCTATTTTTCCTTTGGATGACATTTATATTAGAAGTGCTCTACACAAACACACAGATTTAATGGAATGCATCCTCATAAAAATATTTAATAGTCATAATGAAATCTTCAGACAAGTTTTCCATTATTCGCTGTTTTCAACAATATTCTTCCTACACTATATATGCTTATAAGAAAATGGGATATCTTGCTACGCTGTGGACAGCATGGGATTTTAGGTAACGAAACTTCATTTGCATTTGCTGCTCATGCCTTCTGTCTTAGAATCAATGCATATCCATGTGCACAGCACAGACATAGAGGAAGGTACTCGGATCCTTTTAAGATATCCATCTCTCTGCACTGAGTTAGCACAACTACATCTTCAGATTTGACATGATACTGCACAACGGAATTAATCCTTCCACACTGATTTGATGGCAAATAGAAGATATTCTAAGATGCCCCCCAAAAGGCTAAAAAGTCTATGAAGATATGATTTTTATGCGTTGAGTAATTTTATTTAAAAGTTAAGATAGAAGTACATTTTCAATATGTATTCGAGCAAGGTAGGGATAGTGACTTGACCAACACAGACAGTGTTTCAAATGTGAGAAACCATGAAAGGAACTAGATGTTTGAAGGCATTTAGAATGAAAGATTTCATGTCAAGTTAAAAAAAAAAAGACAAACTGAAAATTGTGTTTTAGGCTTCCTAAGATTATTCACTTCTCTTACACACTTAGCTGAATAACATTATGAAATACTAGATTGCCTAAAGTTCTTGGAAAACAGCAGCAAAGAATCTTTGAAGCTACTTCTGCACGGCCCCGTTCTGACCGAGTATATGAGTTTAAAGGTGATGAGAAGGAGAGTCTGCATGGCTAAAGGCAAGATCAGAGTTCATCAGAGGTTCAAGCGCTGATGAACAAGCCCTTTAGCTCTCTAAGATTCACTTGTTAAAAGCAGAAAAAGTCACCAGCCATTTGAGCTAAACCTGTGATAGCTGCCAGAATTTCCTTCCAAATTCTATTCACTTTAATATTTTCACACTGAAGCTACGAAAACTGAGATTGGAGCACACATGTGAAAGCCACTGAGATCTAGGTGCAACATAATTCAGAAATGTGTTTATCTGATAGTGAAGCCTGATAGGAAATGAGAAAAAGATGATGCAAGCTAACAAGAAACTCAAGGAACCGCCCAGTAAATAAGCCTTTTTTTTTTTTCTTTTTTTTTGTGTAATTTTTTTTTTTCTGTAATGTTAATTGACTAAGCTAGTGGATCTCATAATGTTTAGGAGGGTTCGCTGATCACCTGCATGCAGTTAAATTTTAATCATTTTCTGTGAAATCTCTGCTGGCTAACAAAACGGCATCATAAATAAAATAAAAATACTTAAAAGGGAACATAATATGTGTTGTTGCTTTACAATTGATGTCACATCATATAATAAACAGGTACATCAAACAAGTCATTAGTATGGCTTTTTTTTTTTCCTATTTTTACATAGAAAGGATTTCAGTTTCCCTTCTGTGTGATGATAACTCAAATATTAGGAATACTCCACATCTTTGAAAGTAAACTAATATTAATGAAGTGTAATTAAAATTACAATAGCATTTTCAGAAATGCTATTTTCAGATTTATGTTTTGAAGCACTCTTATGCTAATACAACTTTCAAACCTCATTACTTTCTTATGCCATCAATAGGATTATTAAAGAAAAAAGTGTGACTGATCTCAAAAGGGAAATTAAAATTTAAAACATTTGCTAACTTACTGGGAAAAAGAAAAAAGGAAAAAAATAATGGAAGACCTATAAAAATTCTGGTTTTCTGTACATTAAACAAGAGCTTCTTCTTTTCCTCTCTATCTCTCTCTCTCTCTGTCTCCCCCCTCATTATTATTATTATTCTATCCTTTTTTTTTTTTTTAATACCAGTTCATGTCTAGGTCAAATCAAGTTCATCTATGTCCACTAGATTATTCCAGTTAAAAGGAAAGACAAAGATTAAAGAGTATAGTAAAATACCTTCCAATCTGCCATGGATGCAGTATTTAATATTAAAGTCAGGTGACACGACTGCATCTCGGCTGTGGTAGCTAACCTAGAGACCTCCGGGTGTTGAGCTGGAAGAGACGAAGTCTGATTTTGACTTCGTCGTATAAACAGAATGTCATCCACCCATCAAAATTCCACCCACAGTGAACCCCCAGCACGGTTAATGATTATAATCTTCACATTTAATCATGGGAACACAGTGACAGGCAAACAAAGGTTAGCTAAACTGACAGTGCAGGCTGTTTGAATGGAAAAGGGGGACTTCACAAGTTTTATTTTAAAATGTGTATCCTCTTTCAACAGTACTTTTCAGCTTTACACCAGAAGAGTGTACAAAGCCTGGCTGCTCGCAGAAATTGGCAGTGTGCATAATTAACCTTTAAACTGCAGACAGACTGGAAACTTTGATGCTTTCTTTAAAAAAGTTGCTATGCCAATACTACTTTCAAGGTTAAATTAAGCTAAGGGCACTTAAAGGGTAAAGGAAGAATTACTGCACCAACATGTCAAAGTGTCAGACAGAAAAAATGTCATTTTAGAAATGACATAGTTATTTTTTAGTGATGCTCTTTTTTACTTACATTAAAGGACAGTGACAAGTTACTTACAAGTTACAAGAAATAGAATAATATTTCAAGGTACACTTTATTCTCTGTACAGTTTGTTGCTTATAAAACTGTGCGGATTCTTTCGTGCCTTTTCATCTTTCCATTGTGATGTCCAGACTTATGAGCAAATGCATATACTTCAAATTTTCTTATATTAAAAGTATACATTCACTGGTCTTTTAGGCATGCATGCAGTAAAGATACTCAGTTTTTGTACGGAATAATGAATAAAAGTGGAGTAATTGATCTTTACAGACAAAACGAACCTAATTTAATTCCTACAGAAAAAAAAAAGTGATTTTTGCATTTGATTGAACTGTTCACCATAAAGTAAGCATTTAAACAAATACTCCATTGCTCTTTAAAACATTCTGAGCTATTTTATTGTTTTTGATGTTCTTCAAGGGGCACTATTTCATATATACTACTAATAGAAAAAATCAATACAATAAATTCACACTAAGATGATAATAGAGTTTTGTACACAACTCTCACTGCTTTTGAAAATGTTCAGCTGAATTTTTCAAGTAAAAATACAGTATCAAAAGAGCAACAAGACACTCAAGACATGAAAGACTGAGCTCACCTGCTCCAGGTGAGCTCCAAAGTGTTTTTCACAGCCCGGGACCTGGGATCTTTCAAGTCACCGAGGCTATCCAGCCTGCAAGACCCTCTGTCTCACATGCTTTCTTTGCCACTGAAGGCCAACATCTCCTTATGTTTTCCAGTCAGACACACAGAGCAGGATGAATGCATCACTGGTCACACATCTGTGTCACTGATGCCTGTGAAATGTTGAGATGTTGAATCTCCTAAACCTGCCAGAAAAATAGGCAGGGGAGGAAAATACTGTTGGAATTTGAATAATTATGGCCTAGCTAAACAAGGTCTGACAGGAAAGCAGTGGCTTTCTGCAACACCAAGAAAGGAAAAGCAAGGAAAGTCATTAAGAGAAGGATAAGAACATATTGTTATGAGGTGAACCTGAATGCATCCAAGTCGAATCTTGGAAGTTTTCTGGTCATAAGCATGGTAAGGAACAGGAACACCCCTCTAGGTAAATAAAAAGTAAGCAAAATAATATAAAATATTCTGATAGTTTATTGTTTTAAAGTATAACTGTGAATGACAGCAAAAGCTGGGAGTAAAGAGTATGATCAAGGTCTCTTAGATCCCTATTTTGCTATGCAATGAAATAGCAGGTCAAGTCTAGTTGAAGACTCCCACCACTGGTTGTAACTAAGCTGAATGAATCCAATATGTAGTAAACTGGTTTCATTTATCTTTTGTCAATTTAAACTGTTAAAATATAAGATTGAATTCTTTATTGAATGGCTGTTTCTGTCATGAGTTCACAGTAAAAAAAAAAGAGTAAAGATCTACAGAAAACACAAGCAGAATTTTTATGTCCTCTGTCACAGAAGATTTGCTCTGCTAACATAAATTTAAATTCTCCTTATATACCGATGCTGACTTCCATGGTGACTAATCTAAAGACCAGTATTCAAGGTCTATGTTCTCATTTCTACATTTCATTTCAGATACTCTTCCGTGTTGTGGTTTTATCTCTCAACACTCTTTTTTTCTCCTCTGTGAGAAAGGCTTTTTGAGAATACAATGAGTAACATTGTTCTCTAAAAATAATTTCTTCCAAGCTTCCATTTTTTCCTTTTTATTTTGTAACCTTTTCATGGTTGGGAAGAAACTATTTCCACAGTTTATACCCTCAAAATAGCAGAGAGCAACCTACCCTACATGACAGCTATAGGGAATGCATACCCTCATTGGGCTAGAGAGGACAAACACATATGCAGCCATCCCTTGCATGCTCCTAACAGTGTATTACATACTGAATAGAGTAAAAATACCTGGAGATTGGATTTACAGGTTCGAACTATGGGGTGCTTTGTCACACAGTTGAAAGCCAAAAAGGAAAACAGGAACAAAATATTTAAAAATTTGCCGTTTCAAACTTAGCACTTTTCCATTCAGTCAAAGTAGTAAATTTTAAGTTCACTTGCACATTTAAAGTATTCTAGAATTTATAGGCATAAAGACACAGTTCTCACAAGGACTATTTTTCATGGTTATCTGCTAAACCATTCCTCTGAGAAGGAGCAATCAAGCCCCCATTTGCTTTACAAGATAAATGTTGGTCTCTTTTTCAATTGCAGCACCAGCGCAGTGCCAGGGACCACCCCACTGCTTCAAATGGTAACCACTTTATTACTGCCATTAAACTTACTAGCACAGATCCAAGGGACTGACCCCTTGAATCTTGTCTATCATTATTGTGCCTCCAAGAGAGACAATTTATGAAAACTGACCACATATTTGTTTTTTTTACTAAGCTACACCCAGTTATGGCCTTCTTTAGAGGCCTTTTCCCACTGTACAGCTGAACACAGATACAATCATCCTTGTTTACATACATCTTAAGCACCACTATTATGTTGCGGTGTTGACTTCAGTGAAGAGAAACACACCAAAAAAAAAAAAAGGTCTCAGATTTAATTTTTTTTAAAAACACTGAGAAGACAAATAGCTATTCAGCAGGGAAATCAACAAGACAACAAACACAGAAAGACACGGGGGACACAGTGAAGGGACCTGTGTGAGGCAAAAGGTTTTGGTCATCACCAGTCTTCTCTTAGACATAGAAAGCATTTCAGATTCATGAATACTTTCTCCTTTTCACTCTAATAACTGAACATTGTCTGAGCTAAACACACCATGAAATGTATTGATTGTGCTGTGAGAGATGTCTGACACTGGGAGAAACACTTGCTACAGCTGTGGTCTGATCAGCTACCACAGAGAAAGGGCAGTGAGGGAGAACAGCTACTTAAATTCATCCCAGTAAGAAAGAGGGCACAACCAAACTGTATTCATTCTGACCTGATTAATCCAGGTTTGTCTGTAAACAACATTTTTATTCAGATTAACAAATCCTTGGGTAGATTCAGACCATAGAATAGGTTGCAGTTTAAATTCTTAATGTGCCAAGACCATAGATAAACCAAGAATTAATTAACCAGCTTGGACCGTAAATCAAGGAAACAATGTTTATTTATCAGACAAGGTCAGCCTATAATGTAGTAATGGTTTGGGCTGGGTCAGAGTACTAAAAATAAAGATGGTTTTAGCCCTTTTATACATGTATATGTGAGAAAACTCATGGGTTGTGTACTGTATACAACCCAATCAGAATGCAAAAAAGATTATTTTAATTTCCATTTTCCTGGTGAATTTAAACTAAGGATGAGCTCTCAAGAACTCTTCTGCTCCTCTTTTCTTTTTCTAGAAGAAAATTATTTGAGGCATAGGCATCATGGGCACTTCAATTTTCCTCCTTCAGCATTTCCTTCCTCAGTTTTACTTGCAGCCAGAATAAACAAAGAAATACAGAAAATTTAGGTTAAATTAAATTAAAGGAAAAAAAAGGATTTACTTTACTTTGTAAATGTGTACAATATTTTGAGAAGAAAATAGGTACTAACAATGACATGCAAAAACAGCTGATTGTACAGCAGAATATTTGTAACTTGAAGATACGACTTCTACAAGTGATTGTAAACTTATAAAAAATTCTGGTGAGAACTCAAAGCATGAAGATGGAGAGCAAGTAATAGAATGAACTGTGAGTAAGGAGCTTGCTTTCTATATAGTTGAGAAAGCATAGGAAGAATTAGCAAATCCCTGCTGTTAGAAGGCTTAAGAGCAAAGTAGTCCTGCCCTGATGACAATTCTTTGTCATTTACCCTTTGCCTAAAGCCATCTTCCTTCTTTCTATTAAAAGTCGAAAAAAAAAAGGAAAAGCTTTACAAAGTCATGACAGGCATCTCAAGAGACTCCAGAATCTCTTAGAATGTGGGTGTTGAGAAGCTCTTCAGGTGAAAACAGTCAACTGAGAGAAGATCCCCAGAAAGACACTTCAGAACTATGTGATTTTAATTGTGAGGTTCACCTGCCCTTTGAGATGATGACATCTGAGGTACAGTTTTATGACAGACCCTCACAGGAAGCTCTTCAGGTTCTCTTTACTTCTAAGCAATGACAAAATGTTCTTGAAGTGGCTCCTCATGCACAGATTTCCTAAGATGGTGAAAATACCCTGACCTTAACCCAGAAAAATTCTGTGCTCTGGCCTTCCATTCATCTTCATCAACAAGAATCTTTTTGTCTGCTGATCCAACAACTGCAGCACATGGAAAAAAAAAATTTAAAAAGCTCAATTCTGCTTCCAATTGAAGATATATGATTTTAAGGCCAAAACTGAGCCTACATCAAAATCTGAACTGGAACTCCTGCAAGAGAGAATTTTAGCAGACTTAGTGTTTTTAAGGTCTGCTGCATATTTGCCACCACACTTTTAAAGTGCAATGAAGCAACAATCAGGACAGAAAAATTAAAACTCATCAAAGAGAAGCAAAGGATTCATAGTATGCATTCAAATCCATAAATAGGCCTGGATGTTGAGGGGAATGTCTGCCTTCAAAACGTTCTATAATCCTTCCCTCAATCACTTTGAAAAAATTTAAAAAGACATTCTTAAAGGTTGAATAGGACAGTGAAGAGAAGCAGAGAGTACTTTCATTCATAACTACAGTCTCAAGGGCAAAATACAAATCAGTGGAACTACATTCTATGAAATTGTGACTGCAAGTTCAAAGAGACCAGTGGACGAGACCTGAAAGTCTGCCTGTAGGTAGTTTTCCTTCAGTGTAAAAGTGTGCCTTTTTTGTGCATTTTTAGCTGCACATCCTACATGAATTACCTTATTTAGTTTCCTGTAGAACTTGGATCTGTCTATCTTCTGGAGGCTTCCTCCTTCAAACTGGGACCGGACACTGCAGATTTCTATCTGAAAACTTTGATATTTTTTTATAAAATGCACTGAAATGCTTTGGGTTTTTTTTTTTTTTTACTGATTTTGTAATTAATTTCAATGACTAAGTCAAGACTATTATATCAAGCAAAAAGAGTGGATTTGGGTTAGTTAAGAAACCTTCCACCAAGTGCAGAAGTCCCAGCAAGGCATAAAACATTGAAGATCACAAAGGGAGAATGAGAGGAAAATGGAAATAACTGACAGTCTCAATTAATTCTTCTGAAAAGAATTGACAAGGACAAACTCAAAAAGTTAAGATCTCACATAAAACATCATTCAGAAACTCCCTTATTTTCTCAATTATGGTTCTTCCTTAAGAAGAAACTCCATTAAATCTGGCATTTTTTTATATCAAAAAGCCTGTTACTGTAGAAAACCCACCATGACCAGCGACAAAATCAGCCTTATAGAGCTAATTTAGAAAGAAATATGTTTTACTCCTTTCTGTACAACATTAGCAATTCCACACAAATATACACAAAAAATACAAATAACAGGAGCACCCAGTAAATCTGTGATATCTCCCTGAAGATGCTGGGGTCACAGAAACAAAAACTGAGGTTTGTTCAGAAATAGCTAAAGTATTAGAAAACTAATTAGTATCGGTATAAGTTTCTGCTTACTTTTAACTACACATGGCTGACTACTTCAATAATATATTTTATGGAATTTGTGGATTTACACATTTACAGAAGGCTAAGAAAGATTACTGAGAGAAATTACATTAAATTCTGAACTGCTAAAAAGCTGGCCATAAAATTTTTAGAAAATTCAATCTCTTCATATGACTGAATAGCCACTGGAAAAGGAAACCCCTGTTGATTTTTTTTATGCCAAACCCTATCTATTCTGCTTTTTCAAATGATTTAGTGTAACTCTTCATTAAAGATATTTATTCAAGACGTTGGACTTGTTTCCGTTTCTAATTATCAAAATTCCTCAGTAACAGTCAAAAGTCACACAATACCTCAAATATTCCTTTCCATAACTTCCTAAGATATTTAAATTTGTTAACATATGAATCAAACTAATATAATGATTCAATTTTTTAAATATTTATTTCACATATAAAGATGGTTTGTGATTGCCAGTAAACACTGTATTTTCAAAGCAAATATTCTTAAAATAATATAAAGAGGGTTGTTTTGGTTTTTGCAGAAGTAAAAAAATATATACAGAAAAACAAAGATATTTTTTGTTTAATTTTTTATTTGCATTGCTTATCTACTAAGGACAAAATTTTCAAGATCAGAATAAAGCCCTGCCAGCTCCATCTTCACCTTCTTTACCAATTTTTTTAAGTCTTCTATTTTTACAAGGTGTTCTTCTGACTGCGCTTGTTTCTTCATCTTTTACAGCTTTTAAGGAATAAAGAAGATATATTCAAGTGCAACAAAACGACCAGTTACTCATTTGATATAGCTACTCTCTCACTTCCCCCAAGAAGGTCAGGTGGTGAAACACAACTGAGATGTTCTCCAACTTTTACTTATTTCCAGTTACATGAGTAAGTATAATCCATTTGAAGCTAAAACTTTTAACAAAATGTTATAAGCCCTAAATTACGAGCCACTATGAAACATAGAATAGCTGTGCTTGAATTGTCCAGACCAAGAAAATAAAGAGCTCATTATATTGAGAAATAAAAATTAGGCACTGATTGCATCATTTGCCTGTTACAGTTTAGGTCTGTATGTAAGCAATAGCTCTTTCCAATTGCCACATTAACTGCCATGAATGATAGTGACAAAAGAGGAAAAGGAGCTTTTATGTTATACTTAGATTTGTTTTGTAGCACAAAGGAGCTAAAGTACTTAAAAAAAAGAAGTGTTATTCATTCTTTCTGAGAACTTACCCTTTACACTGGAAAAACTCATAGGAAAGATGTTTACAAAAGTACTGGGAAATAACACAAATATAATCAGAATGCTGACATTTTAACCAGATGCACAGCCAGCTTCTAGCTCTGAAAAATATCATCTCAGTATGAAAAGAGTAATAAGCCTTTTTTTGATCCATTTTGGCAATGTAAATGTGGAGCAGAGAATGAAATATTCAGAAATGTACAATTTCAGAAATACAGTCAGGCTGTACCTGAAAAGTGGGAGTAATACATAGAAGTACAGATCAGTAAAAGAACCCTGATGAACACTGGTTTGTCATTTCCAACTGTGGAACTCACAACATGTCGACAAACGAAAGTTTTCCTTAGGTTTTCCCTCTTCAAAATTAATATAAACACCACCTTCCTAGCTCTGTCGTTTGTAAAATAGGTGGTCAATTTTATTAAGTTTCTTTCAGAAAATAGTGTGAGTTTAATTCACAGAATCACAGATCTCTTGGGGCTGGAAGGGACCTCTGGAGATCATCCAACCCAACCCCCCTGCCGAAGCAGGGTCACCTGGAACCGCTTACACAGGAACACATCCAGATGGGTTTTGAACGTCCCCAGAGAGGGAGATTCTATGACCTCCCTAGGCAGCCGGTTCCAGTGTTCTGCCATGCCCAATGTAAAAAAGTTCTCCCTCATGTTGAGGTGAAACCTCTTGTGGTTTTTTTTATGGCCATAAATATTAAATTAATTACTATTAAACATATTAGTGCTTGATGATGTTAGATGATGAGACAAACACACCATTACTGATAATGTCCTTCATACTTCATGTCATATCAGAAGCCAATCTAGATATGTGGACAAGTAAAAATATTTTATCCAGGGATAATTTGTATTTTTATAGTAAAAAACTCAGGAATCTTGAAGCTTGTTACTGTCACAACAGACATTAACAAAAAGATCAAAATCTACATGAGGCAGAGATAAGGTGAAAAGAACAAGGTGTATCTAACAAACAATATCACAACCATATATATGACAGAGGCTAAGACTCAGGATTAGGCAGACCATTTTCCAGCAGTCAGTAGTAATTGCAATAAACACAGGCTTCTACAATTAGGGAGAGATGATGGAAATAATTTATCCACAATTAAAAGCATGCAGACTGGCAGAGGCAATTATAATAACACATATACAGTCAATATAGTCACTAATTAAAAAGGCAAGATGGAATATGGATGTATTGGGAAATAACAGGGAAATGCATCCCATTCAAATGTAATTCAGTATTTGAGATATAATTCTTTGGAAGACTCCCCAGTTGGCAGCAATAGCCTAGAAATTATGCCGTATATTATACATAAACCACCCTCTGAGTGAATACTTGTACAACAGCACCAGTAATCTCACTCCCAGTTCAGAAGAACATAAATAGTTTGGCCTAGTTCCAAAAATATGGAGTATGTTTCTGATTTTCCTCTCATTGAGCATCTGTACAATTCTCATCAGGAATTTCCACTCTGGGGCATTCTAAAAGCACAAGAGACAGATTTTCTGATTTGAATAATTGCCCTTTAATGAGCAAATAGTATCTTGTGGTAGCATTTGCCTGACGCAGATTAGGAAAAGACAACGGCAACAGGGCTGTGCCATTACACTGTTTATTCAAAGTCAAAGTAAAAATAATATCACACACCAATCTCCAAGCTGGATTCTGCTTGAAGTCACTGACTTGCATTAGTATTTATTAAAATTTCTGGATTCCTGGGTTTCATTAATGTATAAGCATTGTAGAAACAATGCTCTTGATGTTACTGACATTGAGGTCCAGGGACAAACAGATAAGAGGCGTACAAAAGACACGTTAAAAAAAAAAAAAAAAAAAAAGAAAAGCAAGATTCCTTCACCAGTATTTTCAAAAACTTTAGAAAGGACGCACCGACCATGCAACATCACATATATTGGTGACCATGTTTCAGTAATCTGGATCTTTAACGTATTTTTCAAGCTTGAAAACACCAGCTTTGGCATTTCCTGTCTTTTGGTGAACCTGTTTCATTTAAAGTCTCCAAGAATCAGTTTATCCAGTGAAATACTCCTGAAAATATAACGCACCTTCATCTCACATGCATTTGCAAGTGGTTTTAAAGTGATGGTGGCATGAGCTCATGAAGGGATAGAAAATTATCGTGCCCCATTCAGCAATAGGGGTCATGCAGCAGCTGTGACTCCCAAAGACATAAAGAATGAAAGGAGGCAGGGGATCACACTAAGGCATGGAAAACATGACAAGATCTAGCCATGCTTTCTAGCTTTCACTCAGTATGCTGCATTGCCTTACCCAGCTGTATCACCCAGGGAGTTGGGCAGCTCTAACACAGAAGAAACAATAATTACAAGGAAGACCTAACACAGCATGGAGAGGAGGAAAACAGCAGGATATGCTGAAGGAGGATTTTGACTGCTATCTATATAGAGCTGTACTGAAGATGGAAAATCTTGCTCTATCGCACACAAGCCCACAAGTGAAAATCCGGAGGTTGGCTGCTGCGATCTCCTCAGGGTAGCACATGAGTAAAGTTAGCAGAGATCGAGCTCCTCACCCGAGGGAGCTTCCTCAGGAACAGCTGGAAGGGCACGCAGGTGGAAGTAAAGAAGCAGAAAGCGGACTCCTCAATGATCCATGGAAAGGGTCTATTTGCATGAAGGGGTAGGGATAAAAAGCCAAGTTGGAACTGGGTACAGTGGGGTTATACTGGGGTTAGGGAAGGCGGGGATAAGGGACATAGCCAATGGGACAGAGGGAGAAAGGCGGGGTTCATAGCACAAGAACCAATAGGAGCAATTCATGGGAGGGACTCTGTGAAGGAACCAATGGAGTGTCGAACTCGATAGAACTTTCTAGAACTCATACATATTAACAAAGGGAAATGACTATTCATGGTAACATACATAAAACTGGGAGGGGAAAACACGAACCAATAACACTGAACTATGTAAATCACAGAACTGGGGGATTGTGGGCTCCCGCCCTAACTACGGAGTGGGGAATCAGGTTTGGGCCTTTGATCAACACAGCTTAGGGCTGGTGTTGGCTTGAGTGGTCTCAGCAGCTCCCGCCACTTGTGGTGCCACATTGTTCTTCATCAGTGTCACTTCTTTGGTCACCAGAAACTTCTTTCTATGAGGCTGTATGAGTCAGAACTATGGATTAAGTTACATAAAAATTTTTGTCCCCTGAAAACACACAAAATGCTTTAGGAAAATTTGTGTAAAGATTAACAATTATCAAAGCAGCAGATATAACATGGCAGCAGATACTGACAAATTTTATTGTCAGAAAGGAAGTGATAGCATGAAGAGCACAATTCTCCAGCAAATTTGGAGCGACCTGTTAAATAGAGTATACGCGATAAACACACATCTGTGCCTTTCCAAAGTTGTATCCCGGTCTCCTTCACGATCTATGACCCCTTAAGTCAGAAATCAGTTGTTTGGCTTAATCTCCCCCACTTTAGTTATAAAAACAGTCCTTCTCCCCAACAAACTAGTCAGACATATATGTCTTATGATTTAGGGAGGAAAAAAAACCAAAAACCTGATGAGTAATAGTAACTCTTAAATTAATTCTTCAGAAAATCTCCTGATTTCAGTGTGTCTTTTTCAAGCAGGCTAACTATAAATAGGACTGGCAGTGTCAGAACTGTCTTTTGGAGTTTCTTAAGTACTTTATCTTCTCAGTGTCTGTGAATATGAGCAATTTATGTCTGAGATATTCCTCTGATAGTTTTGAGAAGATTTTACTAGAAAGTTTATAAAGAAAACAGTTTGTCCATATTTGAGACTAGGATAACTATAACCACAGGGGAAATAGAAGAGTGAATTTAGTAAATCCATAAATCGGAATTCATAATGAGCAAATAAAGGTACAATAGCTGGCAAATATCTGCAAGTAGTCTCCATAGTAAAAAAGTGGAGGGTAATTGAAATTTTCAACTGATGTAAATCACCTTGCTTCCGAAGGCTTGAGAGGAACCATTATCATGTCCATGCCCATTATCATGCAAGAATCTAGTCCAACTCCTCTTTTAATAATCTCTTTTTAAAATAATAAATTTTTAAAAATGTAAGAACTTCTGCAATGAAACAGGCCAAATATTTCTTTAGCCTAAAATACTATCTCTTGCAGTAGTAAATGGAGGATGCCCAGAAAAACAAACAAATAAAAACAAAACAAATTTCTGTCATTTAGACAGAAATTTGAAGTACTTTTTATTACTTTGCAGTGCTTAGAGGTTCTGGGATTTCCTGATCTGGACTGCAATACACACAAGTATGTTTATTCACTTTTGCTTTCCTGAAAGTAACCTGGTGCACATGTTGTATCATTGTTGAATACTGACATGATATTTTCAGAGATTACAGTCAGTAAAAATTATTTTCCTGAAAAACAATCTCTGAATATGTGAATTTTTTCCTTCCTTCATGTACACTATTTTGCATTTACTGTCATTTAATTTGACCTCTCACTTTAAACACTCAGTCACTCTGGCTAGACTCTTCTCCAGCTCTCCAGAGCCAGGATCATATTTGATTATCCCAAATAATATTGTAGTATTTAAACCCCTTGTCAATTCAATTTTCATTCCTTTTCATTTCGTGAGAATTATGACAAATAATATAGTTCAGCTGTCAAAATTGGTAACTTTCTTACAACTTAAAAATTATCATGTACTTTTACCCTCTTTTTCTACCAGTTAAACATTTATTAATCCATAACATCTACATCTAAGGCACCTTAGTAGACTATTAGACAGGATCTGTCCAGAAAGACACTGGTCTTCTTCATAACATTAAGTAATTTTTTAAAATAAATGTACATTCAGTCACATAGGAAGATTTCTATTAACCTGAAAGATTTTCCAACTTTTCCACCTATAAAAAGTAGACTTATAAAAGATGGCACTATTCCATTTAAATATTAACCTTTTAAGCTACTGTGGCAACACCTTCTACTGTGACAATACTTATCCACAGCAGAAGTAAATTACATTTCTCAATCTTAATTTTGTAATAGTTTTCTTACAAACTATAACAGGGTTTAAATGTGTGGTTACACAAAATCTTTGAGATCTAATCACTTGTTAAGAGAGTAATAAAAATCCCAGAAAAAATATTATATGTTTTGAATTAATATGAATTGTTATAGTTATTTTTTCACTTGCTAACTAATTTTCATATTTAAATTAGAGAAAACCAAGAAAATGTCAGCTAAAAATGTCAGAAGTACAATACAACCAAACAGATGTTCTAAGAAAATGATTGTCAGGTCGAAAGGAGAATCATATAACTTCTTGATTAAGATATTCCTTAGTCTGCAGCCATTTCTGCAAAGAGCTGAGAGCACTGTTTTAAGGCATTGTAAATGCGGGTGGTAAAGGGAGTTCTTTGCTAGATCCATGTTGGGCATTCTTCCATATCTGGCTGTGAAGCTTCAGCTCTGCCAACAAGATGCATTACAGCACAATAATTTTTCAGGACAAATCTGGTTTATGAACCTGTTTTTCCTAAGGCACTTACATTTCCTAATTTATAAATTCTATTTAAAATTATGTAAAATGCTCAAAAAGCACCTTTCCCTTGTCCTTCATGCCATAATGGTGTGACAGGAGAGTCCCACCTACAAACCACAGGACAAGATGCACCACGCTGAAGTGTGGGGAGGCTGGAATGAATGTCAGCAGTTCCTGTACTGCTTCTAAAAACTCTTGTCTTCTCAAGAGCTCTTTTTTGTTCAGTTTTTCCTTGTTTTGACAACATTATACTATGATTTTAGAGGTCTTTTCCTGCCTGCAAAGAGCTGAGCAAAACCAGTCCCTGGGTGTCTGGATATTAATATTAATTTTCCTGATTGCTAATCAAAAAGAACAGACCGCTCGTTTTCTGTAGAAGAGATTCTTTGGCTTTTTTTCTTAAACAAAACTTAAGCCTTATAAGGAGTCAATAATTAATAATACAAACAAACGTTTTGACTGTATCAATACATACATTTCCCAAGCCTCATGGAATTTTTTTTCTCCACTGTCCCTTCCCCATATAGCTCCTGACACCACCACCAGCCACTCTGCGTGCCTTTGCACACCAGGGACAGGACTGTCAAGACAGCTTAGCTTCTTCATGGGCACCAAAGTAACATGCATTCACAAACACTTATAGCTTAGCACCTCCAGTATGCCTCTGAAGACCATATTTTTCACAGAGACTCAGCACCCAAAAAGCTGAGCTCTTGAAACCATTAAATTTGATGCTCCACTAATATTTGAGCTTTTCAGAAGTTCCAGCTGAATAAATCATAAATCCTGAACATCTTGCTAACTCCTTTGTTCCTTCACTGTTCAAGTACTGCTATTAGCTGTTCTTTCCACTTCTGCTCTCATTCCTCCATGGGAAAAATAAATAAATTAAAATATTGTCTAATTTGAGAAAGAGAATGAAGAAAAGAATGAACCCAGTGAGACCTCAACTGCAATAAAGTGGGACCACCTCTTTTCCCTTTCCCTGCTAGTAACAAAAGAAAAGAAAGAGACAAAAGTAAGCAAGCAACTTTCTGAATATGTCTTTTCTGTTTCATTTTCATACCAAGAATGTCTCTAAAGATCTTGTTCTGATTTTGCAGCTTAGAAAATGTGGAAATGCTGAGGGAGTTAAAGAGGAAAGCAAAAAATAAAATTTTTAAAAATGGGTAAAAAAAGCAGCACTTAAAGCCCAAAGTGCGCATTATCAAGTGCATGGCTTTTCAGAATGTATTTTATGAAACCATTATTTTTTAACTCTTTTGGTTAAAGGTCCAGTACTAAAATAAATTAAAATCATGTCTTCTATAATTGTAGTATAAAACATGCTCACTTGCATCTCTCTGGTTAAGTGTCAGAACACAACCTGCTTCTTCCATGAAACATATGTTATGGTTCTCATCAGCAACACCCCACATGAGCATCACAGTGCAGTTGCCAAGGAATAATCAATTGGAATTACACATATACTCTGAGCACTGGAATAGTGCCTGGCACACACTGACTACCAACAGGCAAGACACTGCAGTAAGTTTGGAGCTCTGCTTTAGTGCACTTATCATAAAGCATAGTGGTGGTTACTTCTGCTAATCTATTAAGACACAGAAAGATTTTTAAAAACATTTGCATGATTAGGTCATTTAAAGACCGCGTTTTTTTACAACCTGAATAGTCAACATCCATTGCAATTGCAAGAGTAAAGTAAAAATTTCTGAGATATTTTGTAATCCCAGACATTCTCCATGGGCAATTAAATTACTTGCATAGATACTAGGGGTTTTTTGCATGCTCAGAGGCCCATCACTTCACAGGATGCCAAGTAACACCCACATTTATCCAAAGTGATAGCATTCATGGAATTCATATAGATCTCAGGATTTGCTATGACCAATGTTTGTCTACAGCGCTGGTCTATCCATGAAAACAGTAGGTCCCTTGCAATGACCATCAAGGGATAGATGACTCAAGGAAAAGATTGTCGTGTCTAGCTGGACTATCTCCTCGGAGTTTTCCTTCCCTCACTCTTTTCTCTCCAGATTCTCATATTGAGTGTTGTATTTTACAAGCAATTCTGAATCTGTCCTCTCTTAGATCATTCACCTGGACTCTACATTGTCTTCTTGGCAATCCAGTTTACACAGTGTGAAAAATAAGTGCTTGATTAAACCATGTCCTTCTAAAATTATTGAGTGACCACTGTCCCTTAATTTGGAAAGGAACAGAACTATTGTTTTCTTTCACCCTTCTCCAAATCTCTTTTGATTGCAGAGCCTGTCTATATAAACTTTCTTGGTCCCTTCTTTCCCATGTCTATCTGGTCCACTCGAACAACCTGGTAAGTGGGTAATCAGATCTGTGTATGCTCACTCTGCTTTTAAAGGAAAGAAACTCTCCAGGTAATGGTTATCATACAGCTAAATGCCCATTGATTTCATATAACCTACAGTTCAATAAAAGACATTTTAATAATAATTTTGTAGCAATGCATGGTTCCAGATACTTCAGATATGCACTGATCTAATTGCAGAAGCTGTTATCCATGGCACTATTCAGCTCGCAAGCAGCCATTCACTGCTTGCAGAATTACTGCCCCACTTACGCTGAACTTCAGTCTTCCTTTTCTCATAGCAAATGTTTTGAAAGTGAAACCCACTTGACTAAATTAAGAAGACATATTTAGCAAACCATCTTAATTATTACTCAGTCTGTACTTTTACCCACTTGTGCCTACTCTGTGTAATAAACATTTATTAAGCTTTTCTTTTTTATATCATGAATGCTGCTAATGTGCTTTGAATTTCTCAGAGAAAATCACATATACCATTTGGCTTCAAACGATATTAATTGCAAAAATCTAGATCTGGAGGTTCTGCGTTGTAGGTTCTTTGTCCCCCTTCCCACCAAAACATTCTGAATCCCTATGTTAATTTCTTTTGGTTATCAGCCTATAAATTTAATTTAAATAATAAGACTTTTAAAAATCACATCTCAGAAATCCCTCCCTTATTTAAGTAATTATTTATGTAATTAATAATAAAATATATTAATAAGCATATTCTTGTGATGTTCATAATTTTTTTCTTATATACATAACTATAAAACAATATCTATCAATATATTGCAAAAGCAGCAAATTCATACTGTGTTTATTTACTGAACAACTGAAGGTTACTAGATATACACAGCAACAATGAATAATTTTGGCTTTTTTTCTGTTTGTAACTTATCAGGAAATGTATTTCAATTTATATAAAATACATTAATTATTCAAGGAAATCAGGAAAGGTTTGTGTAGGCATAGTCTCATTGTCTCCTACCCACTTTCACTGAAATTCTAAATATATTAGTTAAGCCAATTTCAGTTAATGTTGGTCTAAAATATTTATTTTTAAAATTAAAATCAGGCATTTAATTGAAATACTTTAAATACAACCTTACTTTTATCTGAATTTTTGAACGCTTTCCACTGTACAGTATTTCTAAGAATTAAAAATCAAAGTACTCTAGTTCATAAAAAAACTCTGGTATATTCTGGACAAAAAGTTGATAGCAATGTTTTTAATTCCCTTTGTCCTTTCCGCAATTTTTTTTTTCCTATCCAGAATATGTAAAACTAAAACTTTTTCCTAACCACTACATCATGTGCTTTTAGTTCTCACTGCATCCCTGAGGAGCCCCTGAAGGTATCTAGGTCTCTTCTCTGAACTATGACAGTCGGGCTAATCAGTGGGGACTGCTCGGGCTGGAATGTAATGCTCGCTTACATCAACAAGAGTTCTTATTAACTGCTAGGGGCAATGGATCAACTCCTAGCATTC
The DNA here is from genome assembly GCA_013397115.1 of Edolisoma coerulescens. Classification (NCBI taxonomy): domain Eukaryota; kingdom Metazoa; phylum Chordata; class Aves; order Passeriformes; family Campephagidae; genus Edolisoma; species Edolisoma coerulescens. The sequence continues at coordinate 390,984 of VWZW01000402.1, forward strand.
ACATTGCAAATATTTATTAAAAAATTTACAGGAACACATCTTTATTATTTACAATCATATGAAATCATGATTGGGAATAAAATAGTTTGTGCAAAATATTGAAGTATGAAATATAGAAAATAAGTGAGAAGTTTTGTCAGTGCTCCACTGCACTCACATATTTCATCTGGGGCAACAAATATTCCTCACTCTCTACTCCTAGTATTTAACTATATGTTAGAATATAATATATACAGTGTTAAGTGTATATTAGAATTCACACAAGGAAAGCATCTGTGTTAAAAAAAAAAAAATCATCCTTAAAAACATCGCAGCCCTAATAAGGGAGTATTTCCTTGCCTTTTAACATTGTCAGGGAGAATATAAGAAATCATTTCTAATGCAGACTCCATGCAACCTTTAGGAGCAAGTCAACTTATAGGTTGTATTTTCCTTTGTGTCAGTCAGGTCACTTGCTGCTTCTAACATAAATTTCAGAGTGTTATTCACAGGCACTCCTCATTCTAAAAAAGGAGAAACAGGACTTATTTTGCAAAAATCTACATGTACCAGGGCAGCATGACCATGTTAAGGATCCAGAGGTAGTGTCTGGAAAACAGAGCTGTATTGGAAGAGGAGAAGAGATCTGTAAGCACCAAACCATATCAGTCTAAAATCTCTCCCACAGCCAGACCCTCCCCATCTGCCCAGCAAGTTCTGGTGATGCCCATGGGCAGACCCTGGGCCCCAGATGCTGCTTGTGGCCAGGCTTAGAGAGGACAACAGTCTGCTCATCCTGCTAATTACACCTGTACTGCAAACAGCATAGTCCTCTGAGTCAAATCTGGCACTCCAGAAACCACATTCTCTCTGCAGTCCCACACAGCAGAACTTGGTGCCACTAAGAAAACTTCATTTTGTGAAATTATATTCAAAATATACATTAAAGCTCTTTTAAAAATAAAGGATGGGCACCTGAAATGTTCATGGTTTTGGCATTTTGATGTTGTGCTCCAAGAAAAAGCTAACGTCTTTCTTCTCAGGATTTGGGTGTGCCTAGCCTGTGCACCGGGAGCAAACAAGACAATGAGAATTAGGAAGCCCTTCTGAGCACTTCAGTTCCACTCTAAAGCAATATTTCATGTTCACCTTGCAGTCTGAGGCCTGAATGCTATCTTAGTGACAGGAGGTTAAGTGGACCCAAGACCATCGCTCACCCACAGAAGACTTCTCGGATCTTTGCAATGAATAGGCCAAGTTTTGTCTCCTGGTAGGAGTCTCTGTAGAAGGAAAATAGTCTCTGTTCTCTCACAAAACAGAAGTGTGATATCAACTGATAAGATCCATCTTTTTGTGGGGTGCTCTGTGTGTCACTATCCACCCTACATGTTGGGCAAAATGGTTATCTAAAAATACCAGGGGCACAAAACTTCTTTTAATCAGCCAGACATAATTCAGTTAAAGAGCGAAGCCTGATGCCCCTGTACAGAAGTAGGTATTGATTACTTGATTAGGCAAAGCCTCTAAAACTAAATGTCCTGTGGTTTTGAGAAGTGAGCCCACACGGCAACTGAACATTAAATGCTGTACAACCAATTAGTATCTTTTAAAAGGGCATTCCTAGTCCAGCAGTGGCCAGAAAATCCTAACTGACAGAGAGAGCTTTGTCATGTCCCTGAAGACTTGGACCCACACAACTGTACACACCAAAAAAAAAAAAAAAAAAAAAAAAANGACATTTTTGAGTTACAGTGTCTTTAGAGACATATCTGAAGTGTGATTATTTTTCTATCTGGCTGGAAAAGAACAAAGAATATGTAGCCATCTTTACCTAAGGGAGTCACTGAAGCTTGTTTTTGCTTTTGGTTGAGCATCATAATTACAGGTGATTGCTTCAATTGATCAGGCATAAAGGAAAAACATCTCATGACTTTCCCTCCAACACATGCAACCAAGCCAGTGTCAGTCTATGAAAATTCATCAGACAGCATCATAATAACAATTGTAGATAGGCAGAGAAAGGAAAATAAATGTCTTTGGACAAAACAAATCCCTGGTCATTTGTAAGTCCATCTGGAATTTCAGCTAAACTTAACAAAATATAACAGAAAATAAATTTGAATATTTAGGCACCACAGGAGTGTGTTAAAAATTCTTTTTTTAGCATACATAATATTACCTTTAATTTGATATTATTCTCCTCTTTATGAAAATGCAGAGAAATATTATACTGTGGAAGTTTTATGAACCCTTTAAACCCAAGATTCAACAATATAAAAAGGCAAATAAAATACTATGTTTTAAATAAAAAAAAGGAGTATTGCAAAGCAAAAATATATTTAACTTTCATTTTCAATGCCTACTTCAAATGGTATATTTGGCATACTTTGTGAAAAAATAATTTTAGTTTTTTCCAAAGTATATATATGTATTTACTTTCTTTTAAGAAATTTATTTTCTATATATGTTTATGCTGTCCCAAAGTTGTTACAAATCATTTTAAGACACAAAGAAAAGGCATAATAACTACAGCTGGAAACAGATATCAGGAAAAGATAAAGAGCAGTTGAGAAGATTTTTAGCATAACTTAGAAAATGAAGAGTCTGGGATTTTCTTCTTGACTGATCTACAAACACCTTTCCTGCCTCCCTGAGCTTATACTCCTTCTCACCCATTTGCTACCTTCAGTTTATTTTATAGGTTTTGAAAAAAAATTCAATAAAGGTATTGATACTCAGTTTAAGTTAAATTTAATTTCTTAGAGTTTCTTAGAATAAGGACCAAAGTATCTGTTAAAAAAAAGGGGGGGGAATATATAAATTATCCTGATTGCGTGAATTTATAAAAATCATGACGGTTTTTGTTGGGGTTTTCTTCCCCACTTTTAAAGCTTTCAACATCTTTTTCAAGTCTGCATCACACAGAACTGATATGCTGCACCCATGTTGCTGAGTATTTAAATACCAGTTTGGGTGGGTGAAAATTTCCTTGAACTTGTAATTAAGCATGCATATTCATGGATGAGACCTAGGTTTCAGAAAAGATATGACAATGTGTGTCACAAAATGGATTATATTTTCTTTAAGTTCCATGTAAGCACAAAAGTTCTTATAAAAGCACAAGACCAACATTTCACAATATTTTTAATGTACAACCATTTTTGAAGCTCTAACAACTAACATTTCTACTGTCTTACTAAATGTTTAGACATCAGCCTTCTGGTTATGTTTATGTGTTATTCTCACTTGAGTCCTAGGACTCTGTGGGCAGTTTTAGATGGAACTTAATTCACAAAGCTTTCAAACCCAGGACAAGGGACATATATTTAAAATAGTGGGAACTGGCAACACTGAAGACACTGAAGCCACTACTTTTCCTCCTTCTTTAGGTATTTCAAGGCAGTAGTATTTACAGAGTCCCATCAAGTTCTTACACCATTCCTGTCTTCATCCTAATCCATGCTGACTTACTTCATTAGAAGTTTTATAAGCTACTTTTCTTACTGCGATACTACTTCTAAAACAGTTAACTTCTTCATCTTTATAGTACTTACTAGTCTTAAGTCCTTGAACCTATTTCCTAAATTTTGAACATTTAAATTTTATTGCTACCTGGAATGGCCTGCTGCTACTTTTATTTGATCACACAGAAGTCCAGAGAGTAGAAAGTCAGTAAGAGGATCTTTACTCTTTGCTGCAGTTAAAATTTAAATTGCTCCCCAGAGATAATGACTTATAGAATTGTACTTCAGAACAGTACTTATCTTCTTTTTTTACAATACGATTAAAATACTTCTTTGTATCAATTAATGATAAAAAAAAAAAAAAAAAGAAAAGAAAAGAACCTGGTAGCTCCAATTTAGGTTGTGCAAAAGCTAACTTTCAGCCACCTACTCCAGATGGATTCTACAAGTGTGTGCTAGGTGCCTGGGAGCCTGCAAATCAATATGTCCTCTGGTGAATGAAAGGCATATTTTGGCTCTGATCCAGATGCCAGCAGGGTGCCAGCTACCAGAAAGGTGATAACCATGGTTTGACTGCAAACCTGTGGCTTTTTAGAGGGAAAATAACGTTGTCCAGTGTTTTCCAGTTCCAGTTCAAATTTACTTTCACCTCTACCTTCATCTGTAATGGTGCATTGAGGACCTCCTGAGAGCTGTAGCTTTGAGCCCCCAGGTGAGGAAGGACAGGGATGTGGGATATCTTACCTGCACGATGAGTTGGTGGTAGCAGGGCATGGACTAAGTTCTTCCGTAAAAGTCACATGCGTCATAGTCAATGCAGTCTGCCTCTTGCAGCTCTGGCCCAAACACAAAAATATTTATCAGCTTCACCATTCTGTTTTATGTATTTCTACTAAGAAGTGTGTATTCTTGTACCTGTATTCTCTCCTTAGTAATAAAACCCAAACAGAAATCCTACTCTGTGTAGCAATTTATTTTGTCTAAAGATGTTTGTACTGTGAGACCAACATGAACTGACAGCCATCAATATCACTTTTTCTGAGCTGGGGTCAGATCAAGTGGAAATATAAGTTCTGTAAATACGACAGAAAAAGTGCATAATGAAAAACAAATACATGCATTCATACACCAGACAAAAAGGACAAAACCCAGTAACATTACACTTAATCTAAAGAGGAGAAGCTTTCCATATTAAGGAATGATCAAAGAATAAGAAATTCAATCTGTTGGGAAGAAAAAAAAACCAAAACAACAAACCAAAAACCAACATAACCAACGGATATCTCGAGTCAACTGTTCACATGATGAAGAATTTGTGCAGTGGGTTGAGAGATACAGTTCTTTAAAATATATTATCTCAATATGTCAAACACACAGACTATGCAACAGCTCCCCAGTACATAAATTTCCTGATTTTAAATTTTTTCTAGTATTTGTACTTTGGTACCAGAACCTAACTGTACAGAAGAGCAAGGAAAAAGGACACTCAAATTTTCATGTCTGATTAATTTTAGACCCCTTCTTTGCAGGCAAAATTTTACTTCTACAGAGAAAAATCTTGAACTTTTGTTAAAAGTTCACCTTAAAATAAGATGATTATTTGTTCAACTTAAATAAAAATTATAAAATGAATTTAAAAAGTTAACCAACCTAATTATTCATAAATGAGTAAATAGACACTGACACAAAACCACACATAGTCACATATCATATTGGAAGTAAATAGAGCATGCTAGACATTGGACATGTCTATGTCAAAATGAAAGTAACATATTTCACATTGAATTAAAACTAGAACTTCTAATCACTTCCATAATTTCCAACAGGTTAGAAATAAACCAACAGTAATTTTGAAGCAAAAAAAAAAAAATACAGACTATATGAAACCTTTAATTTCACCATGATTTCAAGACGCAGAAGAAAGGACACTCATCAAACAGCAAGGGTGGAGGGCTCTGTGGAGGAGAGGTAAGTGGAAGTTAAGACATTGGTACGAAGTGCTACTTTCAAAGAAAGGACCAGAAAAAGTGTCTACAGGGAAAAGACAAAAAAATTCTGCCTAGGTATACTATCTGGAAGAAACTGAAAGTTCTAAGCTTGATTTTGATACTTTGGGTGACGAATCAATCCTAACGTTCCTCCACATACCTTTTGTTTAACACGTGCCTGGTCTTTTTCATCTTCCATTTTTTCAGCTATAATTTTCCCCCTTTTTCTGTTTATTCTTTTTAGTTGCATATCACAGTATTAAAAAAAAAAGGTCCTCTCAGATACATATAGGATATTTTTCAAACATAGATACTCAGATCTAACCTGATGACCTTAGAACTGAGTCATCGCTCAACACTAAATGCAGTAAAACAATTCAGAATGTAAACCAAATTTAGATTCCATCTTATTATGTATAGCAAGCAACACTGTTTGAAATGGAAATGGCAAATACAGCCATATATATTTGAAAGAACTGTACTTAAATATCGCTAGCCTAAACAGTGAGGTATTAGTGTCATTACTTTTTGTTTGGGAGCTTCCAGAACATCTGACCAACCTAATTAAACCAAAAGGGTTAACCCTTAATGTTGCAAGCGTTGGATACAACAAACATTTGGATAACCCAAATTTCAATGCATTAGTGATAACTTTGGACCATACATTTTTAACTGATGAGTAACATACCCTCTGATTTGTAGCAAACTGTAGTTTTTGTGAGCAGGCCTTTTATAATGGATCATGGCTGTAAACCATGGTTATAAGATCTAACTAATGAATGTGATGCCCTGACATCATTTGAGTTTAGCTGGCTTCAAGGTTCAGATTATCAAGATTGCATGGAAGCCAACATGCTGACCACAGCAAAAGTGCCCCAGAGCTGCAAAATGCACTAAGGAGAAATGACATCTAAATAGCCAAGTTGTCTGAACTAGCTCTGCCAAAAGGCCTGACTAATGAGAAATTGGGAATAGCTACTTGCTCAAGTATTTATTTACAGTACTTGGAAAATAAGTTCTTTATGACAGAGGTTTGTGTCTGATGTTTAATTACCCAAGTTACTGAAATCTGCATTTGTAGAGGCCCAGGTGCGCTAGTAGTCTGCAAACTCTATATTCCAGTATTATTTTATATTTTCATTCAGTATTTCCTTGAAGGAGCATAGACTGTCAATTTCCATCATGATTAATAAATTAAGAGAGCTGTTTAATTAATGCATGAGCTTTACAAGCAATATTTAGTGGTTAAAAGTGATCAACAGAAGAGAATCTGAATCATACCTTCAGGTTCAAACACAGTTTCTATGCTAGGGCTAAGAAACAGGCTTCCCTATCAACTCTGAATATGTTTCAACAAATTTCAAAGTGAATTATGTTCTCTGTTTTTTCACCTGAAGATGCAGAAGCCCAGAACCTTACTAAGAAATGTATGGACTTTACTGAAACAGACCAGAAATAGCAGAAAAATATGGCTTATCATTTATTGAACTGTCTAAAATCTTTATGGAGATTTTGTTACCAGCTAGATATAAAGCTAAAATTTTACTGTCATAGTAAGTACCAGGTACAAGGATGCACTTTATTACAGAATTAACCAAAGAAGATTAGTTTTAAATTTTCAATTTTATCCAAACAACCTATGCAGAGAAGCTGCTAAGACATGCAATTTCTTAATTTGCTGAGCACTCAACAGCTGCAAATTCCCTAACACTTAGCTAGCGTATTTTTAAAAATCATGGTATTTATTTAAGCACATGATTTTTCCAAAGTAATGTAAACATTACTTAATTTTTAGTACTCTTAATGCTTTAACAACTTTCCTTTAGATAATTTAGACTTTTTTTTTTTTCTAATAGGCACAGTGTAACCATATTGCCTACTACTAAAGATCATGGACAGTGAGACTGAAATGTTTAGCAATTTTGTACACCCAATTTTTGCACTGATTTTTTTAGAATAATAACACATTTTCAGGGGCTTTTGATTAGTTTTATTATCAGAAATGCTTCAGCAGTCCCACTGTCAGTCAGAGAAAAAGACTGTTGAAAAGACTCTGCCTGCTACATTTAGAAAGGACTTGATCAAAGTTATCAGTCAAATAATCATGTCAGATAGAGATTACCAGGATTCCCATTGAAATGTTTATTACTGTCCTGTTTTTTTCATGACTTCACATAGTTGTACAAAGACAATGAATACACTCTGGGTATTTGTTGCACCATCACTATAAAACCATCACTGAATATGAACAGAAAATGTCACCACTCTGAGATATGTATAACTAATTCAATTAATCCCTGAAAGTTTTGACTGCCAGATTATTTTACTCTCCATTTTCCCATTTTTTAAATTCTGTTCCCCTGGCATTCTTTCTATCATCCCACATTCTTTTGTCTTTACCCATAAAGGAATCTATTAGCATAAAATAATTTTTAAAAGATCCATCCAAAAAACTCTTTTATATAGGAATTACATTATACCTTAAAGGTCCTTACAAGACATCCGTGCTTATTCCCTTGTATAAATGTACACGCATCAAGAGTCCTTTCCTGTATTCTCCGCACATACAACAGCAGCAAATTCGAGTCACTATTCAGTCATGAGACTTTTGATTTTTAGAGAAACTTTATGATGTGAACATGTAAAATATTCATTATTAATCTACAGGCACCACATGGTGTTCTAAAGTACAGAGTCCATTTAAAGTTCTTAAACTTAATTTTTCATTGCATCTTCAATTTCAATTGCAATTGAATTTTATTATACCATTTGATATCTTTCTGTCCTTGAGACTTATAGGACAGGTTGACTGATAAAACAGATATAAAACAGTTTATTTCATTCTCCTGCCATCCTCACATTTGGGTTCCCAAATTCCTCTCATTGCTTTTTAATGCCTCAAAAATAATTAATAGTCTGTGATTAGTGCCAGCTTTGGATCTGCCCAGAAATTTCACCTAGAAAATCTGTGACAGATGCATTTTGATTCATGATGCTATCCAATTACTAGGCTACTTGTCTTTCTTCCCTCTACATAATCTGTATTTGCAGCATTTCTTTAGCACACAGTTCCTAGAAAAGATCTCTCCTCATTCACTACTAGGAACCATTTTGGAACACATAGTCATTTTACTCTACCCAGCCACACCTTGAATGCTTTAACACAACTGAAAAAGATGCTATGTGCTCCAAAGCTGCATGCTCTACCTTTATAGAAACAGCTCAAACCTTTTAAAATTGTCTTAACATTGTGCTTTCAAGAGGTAATTTACACAGAAATATTTAAGGAACTGAGAGACAGGCTGACATGATGACTAGAAAACTGATACAGTCACAGAGGAATGCTCAAAAGGGGTATAGAAATTATGTTTCTGGTGATAATTTTGCTTCAGGATGATATTTTTTCCCCTACTCTGATTCAAAATGTTAAGCGAATAGAGAAAATTGTCGTAGTAGAATACATGTATCTTCAGAAAACAACAGGGTTTTTGGACAATTTAGGAAAGTCACCAGTACGAATGGACACAGAGAGCAGTGCTGTAGAAAGAATTATTAACCCAGGTTTTCCTGACTGTTTAGAGCTTCCTCTTCTAAATATTCTTCATATTGTTTAGTTTTCATTTACCTTATCTTAACAAACAAATGAATCACAACATCTGTGTTGAAGGAGAATTTGGTTTTGTTCTTCATATTGTTTAGTTTTCATTTACCTTATCTTAACAAACAAATGAATCACAACATCTGTGTTGAAGGAGAATTTGGTTTTGTTCTTCATATTGTTTAGTTTTCATTTACCTTATCTTAACAAACAAATGAATCACAACATCTGTGTTGAAGGAGAATTTGGTTTTGTTTTGGAGGTAAGCTTTCAAAGGAAAATCCTGAGTAGACTGGTTAAGCTGGATCATATATACAAGAAAAAATCAGATCTACAAACTTGGCTGACTGAAACTCACCTGCAATTAGGAACAGAATTCAAATACCTGACTCAATTCCATACAGAGATTGTTGCATATATACACATTTATATATTCAAAATGCATACCAAGATCATTTGAATTAAACACATTTCCATTTTGAGAACACACAGTATATTTAAATTGCGCATAAAAATGTACAAGTAGCATACCAGTGAAAAACTGGATAGGAAAACAGCTTACGTAGAATTCAACAACATAGTGATGATACATCTGTCTTGTTATCTGACATATTCTAGCATCAAAGTTTCTCGCTAGTGCAGAGGTCTCACTTTAGTTGTTAGCAGTTTGTTCTAGACAGTATAACTATGAGAGACAGCAATGGACTTAAAAGGCTCTCACTTCATGTAAACCTAACACAAGATATAATATTGAGAGGGAATGAAAGCTGAAAAATCAAACTTAAAACTTTTAGAAGTCATGGTTACATGGGATTACTAGATGTGTAATTTCAAGATTTAGAACACAATACAAAGCCAGCATTAATGATGGCAGAAATCAACAATAGCCATCCGTCTAGTATGATTAGTTGGCATTTTCTGGTGTTACATAGTAAAGGAAAACATGAGATTAATGTCACCTGCTTGTGGGTCCTTAAAACCACAATACCTGGCTTGACTACTTACTTCAGGATGAATGTGAAAATACTGATTTAGGATCATATTTCCCCAGAAATTTAAATTCAGAAAATTTTAGTTCTGACCAACTACTTATTACAGGATAAAGTTCTTGAAGAAAACCGGTAGGAATTAGGAAGAAAAGGGTAGGAGAAAACAGAGAATATTAAAAATAGTTTTAAAAATGAAGCTCATGAAGAATAATACAAATTTAAACTATTAATAAAGAATCACATCAGCAACTCTTAGCTACTTCTTTTATTTCAATCAAATAGAAATAAGACTTAAATAACAAGACCCCTCAACAGGTGAAATTTTTGTCAGTCAGACTGTAAAACATAGTGCCTCATAGTACTTACATCTCTATCTTAAGTACACTTCTTCATAAGTTAATTAGGAAACAAGAAAAGTTATGTCAGATAAGTACTTTTCAATTTTCCATTCCAAAAGATTGAGGAAAAAAGAACAGAAAAGAAAAAGGATTTCACAATTTAAAGAGACCATTCTTCAGTATTTTGTAGAAGTTGGATATTTGGCATGTGAGTGAACTCTTAGGTGTAGTGCTAGAAAGTTCACTGAACACAGTTCATAGTTAATTTCACTAATCTTTTTAACAGCTTGGAGTTTAAAGAAATTATTTTGTCGAACTGTTTTATTCTAATTTTGGCTAAAGGCAATACCTTTTAGGTCTATAGGACATCTCACTAAAAGACACCAAAGAACACTACAAACCTGTGGCGGCACGGCTATGCTACCGGGATGCCCTCAGCAGTTCTGCCAGGTCGGCTGCTTGGGGGGCACGCAAGCCTGGATGAAGGAAGCTCAGGGCCTGCCCGCTGCACACTCAGCACAGCAGGAACACACACAACAGCGGTCGAGAACGCAGCTTCCTCACTCGAAGGGGCTTGCCCCAGGCTGGTGGTGAGGCGCACCGGCAGAGACAAAGGAGGAGAGACGGGTTCCAGAGGTTTTAATCTTCTGAAGATGCAGAAGCAGCAAGACAAGGAATAGAGGAAATACAGGCATTTTTATACTGGAGCAAAGGGAGGCGGGGTGCAGGGCATAATCCAGTAGGGAAAGGGAACATGGGAGGGGTCGACAGGGGAACAGCCAATGGGAATAGAACAGAGGAGGGATTAATACAGACAACCAATGGGACACTGAGGAAAGGGAAACATTCCAGAACACAATGCATAAGGAACAGGGGAAATACATAAACATAGCCTCATACATAAAAATAGGAGGGGAATACACAAACCAATAGGGCTGCAGGGAGCTCTGGGAACTTGCTATAGCTGGGAGATGGATTTTAGGAGTTTCGCACTGCTACACAAACCTACATATATTTAATCGTCATAATGATGAGATGAAGATATTATATCACATTTTCTAATTTAGTAGTGGGAATAACTTTTCCCTTGGTCATGCATACTTCATATAGGTGATATGAAAACAAAATGCTCCAAAGAAGGGCGAAGTTAATAAGTATCTTGTCCTAACCAGTTGATTCAATTTTTCGTGTCAATTTGTCATTCAGAATAGACTCACTCATGTCTCTTTGGGCTTTGGCAGAAAGTCAGGTATTTTTTGAAATTCTGTGTCTCTTGCCAGAATGTCTCTGAATGTTTCAGGCAATTGTCAGATTTAATTTTTGTTTAAAACTGCAGTGTAGATATTACTCTTTGAAGTAGGCCCACATCTAAGAAAACCTCAATTCTACTGTATCTTACATTCCAATATAGCCTAAAGAAACTTGAAAATTAATTTGCATCAGATTTAAAATACACATATATATCAAAATTCTACTAATTTATAAAGCATTATAATACACTATACAGAGTAAAGAGAGGATCATTTTATTTTGATCCTTTCAGACTATTACAGAATGTAAGGGCATTTTCCATTTCCTATTTGCTTAAAAGCAATACTTGAAATATCAATATAAGAAATTAGGAAATAGGTGTTCTTAATTTTAATAATGAAAAAACGTACATGATAGGTTATGATATCGGAATATCAATGTCTAATAACCATTACAGCTACAGTATTTCAGTACAGAAAAACAGCTGCTACTACAAATATGTGCACCACTCAACTTCTTTGGGTGATTTAGACTTTCTCCTCCATATACAGATTGTAACTGGTACACTTTGTTTACTATCAAAGTAAATGAACATCAAGGCTGCTTCAGACATAATTGCTAGCTCTTGTCAACCCCTTCTCTCTCTTTGTGGTACCAGCAGAATTTTTTCTTATATTTTTCTCTAGTGTAAGATGTTCCTTAATTGGAAACTGTTGGAGTCTGAGAGAATATTTTGTAAAAGTTATCATTTTGTGGAAAAAGGATCATTTTGTGTTTTATTTCAAGCTCTCCCATGCATCATGAAGGATAGATCTGGCAGAAAGCTTGAAACCCATATAATGCCTTGTATAAATATCTACATATCAGTCTACATAATGGGTGAAAGTAAAAACTTGGATCTTCTACTCAATGCCCTGATCTTCCTGGTAGAGCTTTGTTGACATAACAGTGCCCTTTGGAGATCACCTGGAAAGGGACATTCACCAGCAAGGGAGAAAGTTTAGTGCTCGTTCCTGTTACACACAGACAAAACTCTTTGAAATGTGTTTCTTTGCCTCCACAAGTTAGAAAATATCTAGAATATGAAAAAACAGAATTTCTATTTCAAATTTTGGACATAAATTGAAATATGGCAACTGGATTAATATTGATTGGTAAGAGAAAATGTAATTAATCTCCTGCCTATGTACATATGTAATTTATATCTCAAACACAGACTACACTGATTTTGGGCAAGGCGCCTTATTTCTCAAAGCTAAACTTGCATACGCTCTGTTAGACAGTCACTGTGCTGTACTATATAAAATAACACGATCTGCCAGACTTTCAACTTGTACCTTTCCTCAACTCCTCAGCCTAAGATATAGGCAAAACTCCATCATTAGGAAGTCTTGGAAGCACCATGCCCCACACATATATAAATTATAACTCCCCAAAGAAATACTTGTATGAGCAGAACCAAGGCATTTCCCTGCCATGAAAAAAAATCAGGGGCCACCAACCTCTGCAGAGCATCCTGCAAGCCGTGTCTTTCTCTGCCAAACCATGTTGGTTCCTTTCACAAGCAGTCTCTGTGCATTCAAATGAAAGCCAAAATACTTTTCACTTTGTTTTGTTGCATTTATGTGTTCGATCTCCATATATTTGCTGTATCTAACTATGTTATTCCAGGGACTGTATTCTTTATAGGTCTTTGATATTACAATAAATCTACTTTTTATATAAATATATAAACTCCCTTTTTAAAAATAAACTGAATAATGAGTAAAGGTATCAAAACCATCAACAACCATTGAACATTTGAGGATCACTAGAAAACTTTCTTGTTCTTGTTTTTATTCATTTTCTGGGAACAAAAGTATAGATCCTTGAGCACATTTTAAATATTTTTCAATATTTTTCAGTTTGAGATCAATGCTAAAAAATCAGATCCATAGTATCTGTACCTTTTTTTTTCCTAGGTTTGTTTTCCTTTTCTTCATCTGAGCCATCAACATCTTACCAAAATAAAGACAGGTCTAAAATAATTAAAAATTTTGCTTTACTTAGATTCCATGTCTTTGGTATACCTGAATAAATAACAGTATAAACACCCTACTGCTGGTTTTAAGTGGAATTTTCCTTGGATATAAATGGGAATGGAAGAACATCATGGTGTCTGAATGTGACTTCATCTTACCATGGCCTTCTTTATCTACTTGGAGACCTTGTTATGCTAATGGTGACTTTTGACAGATTCCTAGCTAAACAAACTTTTAAAAAAATTAATGCACATTTCAAAACAGCAGGAGATAATTAGTAGCATTAATGAGGCTACTCATTGGATTCCACAACAATGTCTTTCACAGCAGGAGAATTAGACTCTGTGTGTGTCAGGGACACTTACCCTTGACATTTTCTAATTACTTTTTGTAGGTTTTCTTAACTCACCTTAACTACCAGGAGACATTGACCCTGAAGCTGACCATGGTGGTCACTGTATGCCATCAGTTACAGGACAGTGAGGCTGCAAGGCTGTCAGACACAAAATGTCTTAGTACTGACAGAGGATCAATGTTGATCTTAAATGAATTTATATTCTGGGCTTAAGAATTTAAGAGTTATGTCATTGTACAAAAGTCTATTTGATGTAAACTCAGATTTATATCAATAGTCTAGAGCAAATATACATCAAGACTCTTACTTTAAGCAAGTGCAACTGTGCCATGCAACCACTTCATGGTCTCTCTTCAAAAATGAAAAATATTTGGATTATAATCAAACTTAAGTACTTTTTGAACATTTTTATGCATCCTACAACATACTATAGAAATGAGCAAATTATTTTTTAGTTATTTGCCCTTGACCTAACTCATATTCTTTCAGATTGGACAGGAGTTTTAGCCTTTACTTAAAAAAAAAAATCAATTACGGTATCACTGAGTGGTCTTAAAAACTCTGAGACAACATAACTGAGATATCTTAAATTTTAAAATATCAGTATCCTCATGCAATTAAATAAGAAAAATTGAAAGCAAAATTCTCTTAGTTACATTTTCAGTTGACTTCTCACTCCTTGAAGGAAAAGTGGATAACATGTCAAGTACTAAGCAGAGGTTTTCTTCTGCTATCATGTACCTCCTCACCTTTTCTCTACTTTCTATATACTGTGCTATAAAAATTTCTGCATCTACCTCTTGGCTTTACAGGTGTTGCATTTTAAATATTCTTCTCATTGTCACATTACTAACTATTTTTGAAACATCTGCAGAACATCCTTTTTCCTTGGGGACTTGTCTCTGATACCTGCTGAAAGCACTGTGAGATTTTAAGGCAGATAAAGTAAAGTCAATAGCAAAATAGTGGAAGCAATTATAAACTATTTTAATAATAATGGTAAAGTACTTTTTTTTTTTCTTGAGTGCAATTCTTGTTTTATTTGAGATATTTCTAATTAAATTTTCTCCCTAAAAACCTAGTGGATTGTTTTGAATTTTTCCATTTTCTGTTCACATATAAGCAAAAATACAGGTGCAGAAAATGCCAGGAGGAACAGGAGAAAGTTTGATAGCAGGATAGGGAGCACTTCTGCTGTGTGCAATCTTTCAGCATGAAGTTAAAGTTATCAATAAGGGCTCTTTTGTGCCTTTGTGATACACTAAATTAATTACATTCTTCTCATGATCAGCCTGCTACAAGCCAGAGATGGTTTCCTTTCAGGGCTTCCCTAGACAATTACCCACTTCAAAAGACCCTGAAGGATACAGTATAGACACAACATACACATTACTTGAGTGAGAAAGTAACATTGCTATTCTTCAGTACTCCTACCAAAATTCCTAACAGCTCATGCATACCAAAATAACAAGGTAAAAAATTTCTAGTGTCATATCTTGTGTGAACAGCAAGTGCTTTTTTCTGTTTTAGAGCCACTAATAAAAAAATATTCACAGATAGTTTTTAAAGCACAAAAATTTAAAGAAGAGGCATATCTGGAACATTTTTTGTTGTGTCTCTTGTCTGTAACAAGTTCTTTGATTGAGCAGCTCACTTGAAAAGAATTTTCTATGACTGTTTATCTTTCTGTTTAATTCTAAATTGTTGCAGTTATTTAACAGTCTGAAACAGTTTTTTTGCCTATGCAAGGGAAATAAAACAGTAGAATATAATGAAGGGTATGGTAGTATCCAGGATTAGTGTCTTCTACAGACTTTATACCTTGCTTTATTAGAGCATCTGATTTTGTAGCTAATTTAATAAGAGCAATTCTACTGTGGAAGAAAAAAAAGATGAAATAACTTCTACCCACTATGGAATTGGTGCAATAAAGGAAAAGGCCATTTTTCAAAGGCTTGTCCTATACCCTGCTTTGATTATAAGAGCCTTACCACTCTTATCATGCACACTTGAAAACTGATTTAATTAACTTCTGAATTTCATCTGACACATGGCTGTAACATGCACCCTGCCTGTTAAAAACACCCTTGTGGAAAACACTTTTTCCTCATTCAGAAGGCATCTAAACAGCAGGCAATTTACTTTCCAAAGTCATATTACCCTCCCCCATGAGGCACGGGTTCCATATTGACAAACTTACATTCCATTGAATAGACATTTGTTTAATTTCTCAGTTTCTCAGAATACAAACTGCTTCCTGAAGAAGTCAGAATTCAGATTGCTCCCTAAAGGGCAGGGGAAGTTTATTTGGTTTCTTGTTGTTGTTGTTGTTTTGTTTCTTTCCTGATAATGCAATCTTGTCTCTAGCACAGCGAGTGAATGGATATCAGACAGATTTCAAGGTTGATATTCAACACATACAATTTTAGTACTTGATTTGTCTTCAACCCTTGCTTTTCACATCCTGGGAAGAAAGTTTTTCTTATTTGTCCATAAGCAAGCATTACACTTTCCTTTTCTTTGAATTCTTTTCAAAATACTTATCTAAACATTTATTAGCATTTTTTTTCTCGTATCTTTCATTCTATAGATTTTTTTCTGGTTATGTCATAAAGAACTGGAGTCCTATTTTGAAAATCCTGGTAGCCTGGTAGCAGTCAAAGGATGCTATGATTGTTAAGACCATTTCATTTAACTTAACATTCTTAGGGCTTTTTTTCTGAAAATATGCGAAAGTCAAAATCACAAGCTGAATGCCAAAACTCAGTTCACTGTCATGAAGGGAAACTCCAGCATAAGTGGTCCCCTGTTGATATTCTTTCTTATACTAACGAGTAGTCTACAGTTAAGTTTCACTTTTATCAAGAGAACTGCTTGACCACAGTCAGTGTGAATGGAAGTAAATTGACCTTACCTCTACTAGAGTTAAAACACACACACATACACACACAAAATCAAAGCATCACAAAGACCACATTCAGCCTTTGAAGATACCTAAGTTTAGGCTCAGAAGTTCTCCCTGGAGACCTTCAAATGCTCTTTCTCTTTTCATTTACTGCACTGGGACTTAGCAATTTACCTGTAATTTAAAACCATAGATCCAAGTGCCTAAATTAGGTATATCTGGTCTTTCCCACATTTCTAAAAATGTTGAGTCTTATCTTCTATATGTCTATAAACTACTTGAATTCCTCTAAATGTACCAAGGCAAATAGACTTATTAATATGGTAAAAATAGAAAAATACAACTGGGAAGAATATTTCAGCATGTAATGGCATTGTGCCTATATCTATACAAAACCTAAAAGCTGAAAGTTCTTCAGGTTCCATTGTTAATCTCCAGCATGAAAGTTGAAGAGAAAAGCTTTTTTAAGAAGATTTTTATATAGGGTTATGCGTATTTTGTGGTGGATACACACATACACATATATACTCATTCATTCCACAGGTTTTCAATTTGCAAGTATGAATGAATCATTTTAAAATGGTGCTGTTCTTTCAAGAAGACAATATTTTCTTAATTAATACAGTGCCAGCAGTATGCACAGGTGAGTGTAGTGTAATAGGTATAACCTGTCTGTTAAAGGCAAACACTTCAGTTGGTACAATACACTTTGCAAACTTGAGATTTAAAAAAAAAATCATTGAAGAAACTATTACAAAGTCTTTACTTCCCTGAAGTGCTGCATAGCCCTTCATGAGAGGCGAATTTTAACAGCTTTGACAAGAAGATGGTGATATTAATCATAATTCAAACAGTAGTAGTAACTGATGCTGTGAGGAAAAGATAGCAGCTGGCGTAGTCCAGAAAAGACCCTAATTTTGACATTTCATTCACCTCTGCCTGGGCAAAGGTGTCTCAGCAATATACCATTTGTCTTCATCTGTATTACCAGCGCTGCAAGTTGACAGGATAACAGCATGGTTGCTTGGTGGTCGGCAACGGCAAACTGCCCTTTATCTACCT
The DNA here is from genome assembly GCA_013397115.1 of Edolisoma coerulescens. Taxonomy (NCBI): domain Eukaryota; kingdom Metazoa; phylum Chordata; class Aves; order Passeriformes; family Campephagidae; genus Edolisoma; species Edolisoma coerulescens. The sequence continues at coordinate 408,934 of VWZW01000402.1, forward strand.
AATCACAGTTCAGTGTAGCACAAGGAAAGTAATTTTACAGGTGTGTAGCAAAATCTGCATCCTCCTGGCCACCCAATCGTGGGAATGCTTTACAAGGTGGATCTAATCATAGTGAGATATTTCCAGTCAGCTACTGATAGCTGCCAGCCTTTGAAGCTGCACTCAAGTCAGATGTAAATAACATAAAATGAAGGCACAGAACATTAAAGGCAGAAACTATGTAAAACCAGTTGAGCTGATTAGTACCAAATTACTGATGTTCCATCTGCCAGGGTGGTAATACTTGTTTTCAAACTGCCTGACTGCAATGCTTCATTTCACAGAGAGCCCATGTTCGATGGGCCTATGGGGAACACTTAATAGAGACTGACAATGGAAGGAGATGGTGACAAATACATAATTAATCTTTGAGAGTGCAATGTGTTCATTAAAAAAAATAGCAATTTGTCTGTGATACAGAATATATATATCACGATATATGTTCCTATATATGCATAGACTCTACAAACTTGAGAGCAGAATTAAGGAAAGTTTCTTGGATCCTCATCACTTTGAAAAACAAGAAAATCTGTAATAAATAGATATGTAGAGCATAGTAACTTCAGAAAAAAAGTAAAAAACCACACAAAACCAAACAAAAATCATCATAGGAAATATCTAACCTATATATAAGTTTTAAAATATAAGAAATTCACTTTGAAATTTTTTATGCTTGTTCAAACACCTCAATTTGCTAGTATTCTTCAGAAAAGACTGTTTTTAAGAAAGAACTAGCAATATTGTTACTACTGACACACCCCTAGACAATGTCCCAGCTGTAATACTGAGCAGCACTCAAAACAGGATTGGATTCTAATGAAGTAAACTGTAGGTAGTAAAATTAGGAGCAGTGTTAAACCACATTATGACATAAAGAGCCGAAGGAATATGCTAATACCTTACCATCTGGCAATTAGAATTCCTCCTCCTTAGATCTGTCTCCCACAAATACCATCATGTTAGCTCCCACTCTGCTCTTCATGATTAAGAATTCATTTTTCCTGTTCACTAAATAACTCGATTTATCCTTAGAGCTGAGTTACTCCTGAGTAATTCAAATCCTCTCTCATCTTGACAAATAATTCTTCTAGAAGTAAGTTTTCAGAAAAGCCAGATTTTCTAGAAAAGTTATGACTAAAAGTATTCCAGGATACTGCTGAGAAAGTTGAAAGGTGTTTGTGTCTGGAAACCCTGTGAAAGGGGAAGTTCAACATATTCTTTTGTCAATATGTTTTGTTGTTGCAAGTTACAATTCCTAATGTAAGTCATATTGTTTAGATTTTCTTCTGCACTGAGTTGGGGAAAAAAAGCCATCATGGAATAACGATCCACAAAAGAAAACAAATAAACTTCAGGCAGTAATCTTATTCTGATACAAACAGTGAAAAAAGGTAAAGAACTAACCTTCCTCATATATACTGTGTGAATGAAAACTTTGTAATTATAAAGATAATGGATGCTGTCAAGCTGAACAGCTATTTGGAATCCAATCAAGCAACTCAAAATATTTAATTTTGTTATTCAAACAGATTTGATCTGTAAAAAAAATTAAACACTGATATAACTCTTTGATATATATTAATATAGCTAATAACACATGGAAAAGGGATGGTTTATTTAGATTCTTTACTGACTAATGATACCAAGGCAACTGAGCTCGTGCAGTACTACGAATGGAAAGAAAAATTTCTTCATGATTACTAGTTTTGTTATTAAAAGGAAGTTTCTTCAGACCACAGAAGAATTCTAGTACCTAGTACAATACAATGCAATGGTAATATTTAAGGTATGCTATCACCTAACAAATAAACTAAAACAAAATTTGGTTAATGGCTGATAACTGTTGACTGTTAGTTCAGGTTTATTTGTTGTCATGTCTTATCAGTATTGGAATGCATGCCCTTTGATACTGCATTAACAATTTAAGAGAATTTGGTTTTGCAACCTTCTCTCCAACTCAGAAGGCAGTCTTGGTCTTGTCACTACATTTTTACATCATCTATGTCAGTCATGGCTTTACAAGGGAATTCCCAATATAAAGTAAAAAAATCAAGAAACATTTACTGTGCTCAGTGTCAACTTGCAGTCAAGCCAGATATATAGCTGATATATCAAACAAATTGAAAATATCTGCAATCAACTTAGAAACAGCTTTTACAATGAATACAATCATTTAGTTTGGAATGAAGATGACTCCATGCATCTCAGGTGTAAATAACTAACACAATGTCCTGTAACTTTCTGTTATAAAGACAGGGAAGAAAATCTGAGATTTAAACTAGGGAAAGAAGAAACCAAGAGGAATCCCACACTCATGCACACACAGCACAGAAAGTTGCTACCTTGGAAATAACCAATTTCAAAGAAAAAAAAGTAAATAACTCCCTGAAAAGACAAATTTCTGTCTTGCTCATCTGGGGTGCAGAAATTTTGAAAACAAGAATGCTGCAACCTGTGCAGTCAGGAATAAATCAATAAATCAATCCCTGAAATGCACAGACATACACTGGAAAAAAGTTATTAGAAAGTTGAGCTGCAGAGTCCTGAATATCAGAGACAGTTTCAGATTTGGGAATCAGGCTCAAACATACCATAGAGATAAGGTATTTAAAACCAGATTGGGTATAACCCTGAAATGTGCTAAATTAAAATTAAAATTAAAATGTATATATTAATTTATATACCTATTTATATATCTTGTTAAATAATATAATGATTGTGTTAGGATTTTACCTGGTCTTGGTTCTTAGATACCTGGCAATTGGAAATATGCACTACTGTAGTGCCCATTGTTAATTAAATATGACTGTGAAACTTGTAAGTGCATTAGAAGTACCTCACCTGAGTTCCAATGTATGCCCCATTTGTCTTTGCAGAATGGACTTTAGACAGCTTGAAGACAAATGATGGCCTCTCCAGCATCCAGCTCCCTAGTGACTAAGAAAAATGTCCAAAGTATTTTCTTCCAAAAAAAAGTTTGTGCTTCACAGAAATTGTATTGTATCTTATAGCTTCCTTGAGTGTCCAGTACTGAGCAAATCTAACAAGAAAGGAGCAAATATGACACTGTCAGAAGGCTTATTTACATTTTAGAACTATTAAGAAAGCTGAAAAGGAATGTATGATTTCAGATTATCTAGTCTGTGGCCCTCATTTGCAGACTAATTCTGTTACACTGACTATTTCCCCAAAGCCAGAATTTATTGAACAAAAATAACAGGTATCATTAGATATCATTAAAGGTTTTGAACATTTATTAGTTATTTAAAGTATGCTAATAGGTCTATTTTGATTTTATTAGATAATTTTATTTAACATATTAAATAGATCAAGTAAAAATGCAATAAATGCAAAATAATATTGTACAGTAAAGGATGGCAAGCTTTGTAGTATATTACCTGTATGACTTTTATAAGTAAAAATGGCATTTTCATGGTTTTTGATGCCTCATTTTTTATTAGCATGTTATTACTGAAATAATGATATATAAAATAAATATATCTCTTTGTAATGTCGAAATACTATTTTTCCCAAATGGTTGCAAAATCAAAGATATAGACTACTTTTTGTTTATACACTTAGCCACTAGACAATGATCTCAGTTGACAGCTATTTGAAAAGTCCTTAAACATTAATTCCATTGTTATAATGAAAAGATCGTGAAGAAATAACTTCCACCTCTTATCAGGGTATCAACGTTGTAACTGGGAGACTTGCTTGTGATTTCCTATGACTTTCATTTCCTCATCTGTGCATTTCTTAACCTTTTGCAAACAGAAAAGATATTCCTCTAAGCTTAAGCAAGATATGGTGAAAAGGGAAAAACGCTTCTCTAAATTTCTCATTATTACCACAACATGCAAATATAATTAACACCCCCCTGTAGCCACTTGACTGATACTAGACGTATTTTCAAAACTATATTGTGTAGTAGATGACACAGTTCTAAGTCAAATAGGTACATACACACAAAAATATATATGTTATAAAAATAACTATAAGAAATCATTTTATTTCCACAAGAAATAGTTTGGTTCCTGATGTTCATTTTCTCATATTGGGGCCCAAAAGATAAAAACTTTTGTCCCTTCACTGTGTCTCTTTTCCTTTTAAAACTTTAAAGAGCAGACTTCTCAAAATGTCTTAGACATTTCTATTGTTCCTTCCTAAAGTTTCCATCCTACTTTCATTTTTCATGATCCAAGACTATTCATCTTCATGCATTTTCAAATTCCTTTGTCTGAAGAAAAACATGTAAAAAACTACACAAAAACCTGGACAATTCACACAGAAAAAAACTCCAACTTTTTTCACAGAAGGATCTCCAGCAATGACACGAAACCTAAAATACCTGTAACGTGCTTTATTACCATTGATTTTGCAGTAGGTTATTCACTGTAGACAAAAGCCAAAGAAGGGCTAGCATTTGACCAATAAACCAGAAACTGGTCAAATTGAAATAATAAGTTTGTCTTGTTAGCATTGTCAAAAAGGGAAAAGAGAGAAAAAGGTGAAAGAATATTGCTGTTGATTTTTTCATCTCAGAATTGAATTGTATGCTTATATTATATCCCTTTGCTTGTAGAAGTACACATTCCTTTATTACCATATGATCTTTTTTTAACAATAGAAAAATACCATATTTATATGCCAAAAAGAAGACTTTCAGCAATTTTATTATTAATCAATATTTTTCATTCTAATGGAAAAATCTAATACATCTAAGGTAAATTTTGTTCCATAAGTATACTTTCACTCTAAAGATTCTGAAAGGAATCTAAATGACTATTCAAATAAAGCTGTTTACCTAGCAGACATATAAAACTGGGTTTCATAGAACCAAACCTTATTATCTTGGAAGAATTATACTTAAAAGTGTTTGAGACCTAAGTAGAAACATATTCCAAACAGACAATCAATCACAATATCATACCTTGCCATTATCTCAGCAATATATGTACTAACTGCATAAATTGAATGACTATTATTGGAGAAATTGAATAAATAAGCAACACTTTTGGACACATTTTACTGATTAAACCGGTCAGTGTTTTTATTTTACTATATGAAGGGGAAAATGCCTTCATACGGAATTCTGTAACTTAGGTTTTTATGTTTTATTAAAATCAGTATGTTCCATACAACAGCTCCTAAAAAAATGATATTTAAATTTATATTTTACTGTATTTTGCAATTGAAGTGCAAAAATATTATTTTACAAATTTGGTGTGATGTTATATGCACTGTGTGCAATAAAACACAGTTCATAACTAAACCTCAATAATTTAAAATTATCCTTGGTGAAGCAGAAGGCAGAGGCATTCAATATCTTCTTCATCTCAGTTGTTACAGGTGTACATTGGCACTGCAATTTCAGGACCCTGAAAAGAGTGGCAAAGTCTGGGGTAAGGAAAGCTTATCCTCAGTGCAGATTAGGGATGACCTAAAACAACTGAACACACAGAAGACTGGGATGGGCATACCCACAAGTGCTGGGGGAGCTGGCTGATACCATTGCAAACCCACCCTTTTTCATCTTTGGAAGCTCATGGGATCAAGGGAGGTCCCTGATGACTGGAAGAAAGAAAATGCCCTCTTTTCAGGAAGAGCAAGAAAGAGTATCCAGGAAACTACAGTCTGGTCAGTCTCACCTTATGAAAATGGTGAAACAACAAATATAGAAACAGCTTCTGAATTTATGGAGGGCAGGAAGGTGATAGGGAATAGTCAGTGTGGATCTCTGAAGGGGAAATTATGTATGCCTGGCTGACCTTATAGCCTTCCACGATGAGAAGACTGGCTCAGTAGATGAGGGAAGAGCAGTGAATATTGTCTACTTTAGCACGACTTTTGACACTGTCTCCCGTAATTTCGTCATAGCTAAGTTGATCAGCCATGGGCTAGACAAATGGACAGTAAAGTGATTATGAAATTTGCTGAATTGCTGGACTCAAAAGGTAGCATCAGTGGTACGGAGTCCAGCTGGAGGCCAGCCACAAATAAGGTACCCCAGGGGTTGATACTGGCACCAATACCACTTAACATCCTCTTTGACAATCTGGACAATGGGGCAGAATGCACTTTCAGCAGGTTTGCAGAGAATGCAAAACTGGGACAAGTCTCTGATACACCACATGATTGGAGAAATGAGCTGAGAGGAGCATCATTAAGTTCAACAAAAGTAAATGCCGAGTTCTGCACCTAGAGGGGAATAATGCCATCCACTAGTAAACATTTGGGCTGACTGGTTGGAATGAAGTTTGGCAAAAGGCCTGATGGTCGTGGTGGTTACCCAGCTGACCACCAAGTAGCACAGCAAAGAAGGCCAGCAGTATCCTGGGCTGAGTTAGGAACAGCTTCACCAGCAGGCTGAAGGAAGTGATTCTTCCCGTCTACTCAGTCCTGATGAGACACATTTGATGTTCTGGGTCCAGGCCAGGGCTCCCCAGTACAAGAGAGAAATACACTTACTGGAAAAAATCCGGTGCAAGACTGTGAAGATGATGAAGGTGTTGGAACATCTGTGGCCTGAGCTGAGTATGAGAAAGCTGAGAGACTTCAGACTGGAGTGAGCTCATGAGAATTGTATCAATATTTATAATTACCTAATGGGAGAAGTCAGACTTTTCTTGATGGTGTCTAGTGACAGAGCAAGGCTCAGTTGACACAAAGTAAAACACACGCAATTCCACTTGAACATAAGAAAAAAGTTTTACTTTTTAGGTTTTTTTTTTGTGAGTGTGGTCACACACTGGAACCTACCCATGAAGGTTGGGGAGTCTGTGTCACTTGGAATATTCAAAACCAAAAAGGCACAACCCCAATCAACTTGCTCTGGATTACCTTGCTCTCAGAAGGAGGGTTGAACTAGATGAGGTGATTGCCAATTTCATTCTTCTGTGATTCACTTACCCCTATCCTTCAATGTTCTAATGGAACAGTTGTGACCATGCTGTGATATCCATAAGCTTGGTACTTATTTTATTGTATTTTTTTAGGTATCTTATAGTCTGTAATTTTACAAATAAAATACAAGTCCTCTAAACTGGAGCTTTCCTGCTTGCTTTTAGTCAATTAGTGAATTATGATACATTTCTATTCCTATTAAAATTAGTATGTATGATTTAAGGAACAAAATCTTATGCCCAATAATACAAATTATTTGTGTGCAAATAATTGAGAAACTAAAAACCTGAGTTTCTTTTTTTATAATGATTTTATAGATAAAATTCAATTACTTATGTGTTTAAGATAGAAGAAAATGTTTCTATTTTTCCTTCTTCATGTCTGAATTAATATGAAGGCAATGAAGCAAATCCCAGTCTTAGGTACACAGGTATAAATTATATTTCTAGTTTGTGTATTTAATAATTTATAAAATTAAATTTATAAATAATAAATTTCCATATGTGTGTATGTAAAAATAGAATTTAGCGGGGAAGAAGGTCAGGAAGAAGGTAAAATGTAAATGCCCTCTAATTATACAAGTAAGCTATATGCAGTAGTAGAAAAAAAGATTTCCAGAAGATAGTAACTTTGGTCAACTTCAGTAACTTGGGAAAAAATTCTGTGGAATCCATAATTGTTATGGGAGGAAACAGGTAAAGCATAAATTGATTTGTTTACCTAACAGTAAGAGGATAAAAATATTCTCTGCAGTGACTTTATTGTCTTTATTCTCATAGTTAGAAGAGGTAGTACGAATAACATTTGTGGTAATTCTAATATTACCCAATTTCATTTGAAACAGGAAATACTAAAATTATCACTGTCTAATTCAGAATTATACTGCTTTATTGCACCTGTATTTCATGGCTGCGTTTACATTCATCCTTCTGTCCACTTCTTTCTTCTGTCTTTATTGGTCTTCCCCATTGAAATCATAGAAATATTTCCACTCTCAGTGACAATTCAGTGTTTCTTCCCCCACAGTCCTTTGACTGATACTTGTGAAGAGACTCGTACATTAAATGGTGCTCAGTTAAACCCAAGCAGAGTTACAGCCTGAATTACTGCTGATTTCTTTATTACTCTTCATTTAATTATTAGCTAATTAGTGATAGATATTATGACTTTTACTAGTTTCAAATAGTTGCAAACTTGATCGGAGTGAATCTAAAGACAGATTTCCTGTGGGGGTCTTTTTGCTTTTCTTCTGTTCCTCTCTGTTAGAGATGATTGTCTGGTTTTCATCTGCTTTGCTTGCCTCCATTCAGCATAATTTAATATTGCTGTGATTCAGCATTACATTGATTCTATTTCTGAAGAAGACACCCTTAGTGCTGTCTGCGCACAGAAACACTAGGCTGGGTTAACTAATGAAAATAACACAAAATTATTTCTTTTTCCTGTTGGATTTCAGCCTTGCCCTCTGCAAAATGCATTGACTAGTTGACATCAGTCATCCACAATATGCTGTTTTACATGGTAGGAGCCCTACAGAATCATGCAAGATTCAGATTTATTAAAAAAAATCTGCAGTAATGAATTTATTATTTTTAGGAGATCTCTTAGATGGATGTACTTTACTACCTCAAAAATCTTTATTGACATGTTTTGCACATCTTCAGCAGGCACCACTGCTACCACTTCAGGCAGAGGACTTCAGATTTCCTTCTACAAAATTTTCTAAAACCAAGTTTCCATTGAGCCAAACTTCAGTGAAATGCTTTGGACAGATTGCAGGGAAGGCTTTTCATGTCTAAGTAAATACACAGTCTCCAACTCCAGGAAAGTCATCTCCACTGCTCTCAGGCCAATGGAAATAGAAAGTCAAGACACAGGGTACCTACAGCTTCAGTCCAAAATGGCATATTTGCAGTTTTCAGAAGATGCAAGATCTCTGCAAAAGGGTTTTTCACATCACCATCTTTTCTGAAGTTTCCCTTGATATTCTGTGGCTATGCAATTCATCTGCTTGTGTTTGTTGAATAAATAATATACTCAAACATTATGTTTGTGGTTATAAAAGGGCTTCCATCTTTTACTTAATAATTAACCAGGAAAAAAATCAGTAAATCAGTAAAAGAGCTTTGTATTCACAATTATTTAGTATGAATACATTTTCCTGAGTTAGTCATCAAACTGGCACAGCTACTCTTTGGGAAAATATTCTATTGATGGGTAATGAAACAGTGACATTGCCACAGCTGGGAAACGAAAGTCGAAAGATGGTTCTCGGTCTGGTTTGCTTAATTAAGCAGTAGCCAGTTTAGTTTAACGGTATTTACTTGACAATTTTTTTACTGCTATGATTGATTGGTGGTGGCTAGAGTGTGAGCAAAGGACCAAAGACATCAGCATTTGTTATGATTTGGGGGGATGAAAGCCAAAAGAAAACTTGGGCAAAATAAAAACGACAAGTCACTTGTAGGCAGTAATCTGCATTGAAACTAGACAATAGGGCAGACACTTCTTACGCCTTGGATACTCTCACCCCAGTGGGCATGCCATGAAAAAAGACACATGAAGGGCAAAAGTTCCACGTTAAAATGCAGGACCTTGTCTCTACAGACAGAAATATGGTTATGAGAAAAAGCCAAAACCTAGGCAGAATGTACTGAGATAAGTGTGCCTTGTGATACCATGAAATTGAATCAGTTTCAGATGTGGTAGATTGCCCCGGTACACAAAAGGATGAGAGTCTCTCTCTCAATCTGAAATACCTCCTGAATCTTGAAAAACTTGGGTGAAGAGGCTCAGCCTCTTCCCTGTCAACTTGTCTGGGGACAAATTTTACCATCACGTTCTTTCCACGAGATGAAATCTCTCAGAATAAGTCTCTGAGTCACAGGCATCCCCTAACCATTTCATCATCATATATATCTTAATAGGCCTATCGAGCCTCTCCTTTAGTGACTTTAACCTCAGCAGAACAACTCAGGATTACTGACTCCCATTTTCCCTCTTAAAGGTTTTTAAATCACCTCTAATCTTTAGCACTTAAAGCTTGTCAGGGTCATTCTTCAATTCACAGTTTTCACACATTTTTTAAGACGCTTTAGTTCTACATTTCTTTCCTTCATTGCCCTCCTTCTAAATCTTTTCTGTTTAAGACCTTTGGTCAGGCATAGTAAAATCTAGCCTATTAACTAAAATGTACATTTATGAAGCAAATATAAGCTGTGATACAAAAACACACAATCTCTGTAGCCATATGCATGGAGCTTTTAGGTAATAGCATGTCAAAAGCAACAGTTGACCACATGTAGTTTGTTGACATTTTACATTTTGTTCAGCTCCTAAAAGCGATGTAATAACCAAATCATCTGGTATGTGCAAGTTTAATCGATCCATTCAATATAAAATATAAAAGAAAAAGAAGGAAAACCAGAAAAGGATTAAAAAAGGAGGAACAGAAATTCAGATAAAGGGTCATTTTCAAATGAATATTACCACCATTGACAGAATAGACCTTCTTCATCCACAGAGTGGATTTCATAACACAAAAATGACAAAAATTTCATAAATCAGGAAAACTGTTAAAACTGGAAGAGCAAATATTTGTGTAACTTCTCTGAGCTTGACCTCAGCAAAAGGTTTCTCTAGAAAATTTCTTCTTCCTCTTACTTCTTAAAATAAGTTTAACTAGTATGACTAAATGCAAATAGCAAAGCAAGTTAAGTAGAAAGAGCACATTCTTCTAGCTGTCTAAGAGTTGCTTTCAACAGGTTACTGAACTGAAATAAAATACTTGGTTTAAATAAGCATTACATAGCATGCCCTCAATTTCACTGGTCTAGTGTGTAAATTTACTTATAAGAGCACAAGTATGATATTTAGAAAGGGTGCAGACAGAAACTACAGTAGAAATATCCACACTAAATGCATATCATAAAAGAAAATAAGATACATTTTTGTGTTTTCATAAATTTATGGCATTTAAGGCCAGAGAACTATTCTATTGTGTCATTGTGTCACAGGCTATTCCTTTTCATCTCACTAAATCTTCTTAGAATAGCTTGTCTTTGACTGAAGCATAGGTTGTGTTTACCAAGAGCACCTCTTGCAGAAAAGCCTTTCATCTTGATTTAAAGCCATTAAGAGGTGGAAAATCAACTACCTTGTTCTTTCTGAGAGAGTAATATCTCTTGGTTAACAGTGAGTGTCTTACTTTTTGTAGCAGTCAAGTATGTGGCTTCAGCGTCAAAGTCCTCATTTTGTAGTCTTCTCCTAAACTAAAAGATACTGCACGATCCATTTACATTACTGTTTTTATCTTTAGAAAGTATTTATCTATTGCACACAAGTAATCTTTTAATTTAATGTAACACTGAATCTCAGACCATAGGATATTCAATTTGGATAACTAATTGTTTTTTCTCAGACTTTTAATATCCTTCTTAAAACATGAACATAAGTTTTTCCAATGGAAAAAAAAAAAAGAATAATGAAAAATTATTTGTCCGTTTAACCACATCACCCCACTAGAGCAAATATGAGTCGCTAGTTTATCCTGACACTTTTTCCAAGTCTCTGCCTTTCAGAGAGCCATTACCTCCTCTGTCATGATGAATCCTTTCAATATGGAAATACATTCAGTTACCTTGTTTGATTTTCTCCACTTCCACAGGACTTTATACTTCTTGACCTCAAACCTGAAAAAATGAAGTGTAAAATTAAAACAGCAAAAGCTGTTAGTGTGGTATACTGTCCAAACAAAAACTAGCAGGAATCTTCCCAACTGTGCAGACCAAAAGAGGTAAGCCATTTCATGTACAAATAAAATCTTATGGGTGCTTTTCTGAAATATTTCTCTTGATCTCATTTCATTTTGATATCCAGAAACATCTGTAAGAATGCCAGTAAATAAATCTTTCAAAACTCAAATAAGGTGTTTTCTTAGGATATGGAATTGGCAGAAAATGCTAGTAATTTTTTTACCTTTAGAAATCACTGTGGTAAATGAAAATTATATATATGAATTGAATTTATTAATATCAAAATCAGAGAAATACTGGAAAATCACTGGGTTTTATTCTGATTTTTGTTCCTGAGTTGCCCTTTAAATACCTGTTCAGGAATATTAAAGCATGCTCAAGTTATATGAGACCAAATATTCATGAAGGAAAACTGAGAAATTTAAATTAAGCAATTTAAAACATTGGTTTGTTGTTGTTGTTGTTTTTATTTCTTTTTAATCTTGTTTAGTCCTGCTTTGTTTGTCTATGGTGTAGCTTTGTTTGTCCATTGGCAAGGACACCTTTCAGCGAACCAGGTTGCTCAGAGCCCCATCCAGACTGGACTTGAACACTCTTACACAATCCTTTCTACCTATGGATTCATGCAAAGTATTGTACAGCAATAAAAAATGAATCTGCAAGTCAGCCTGAAAATAAGAAATTGCAAATTAGTTTCTCCAAATTAGTGCATGTAATGGCAGTTGTATAAACAATGTCTGAGAGAAGGTGAGCCATAATCACATCTAGAGCATCCTCAATGTCATTCTTAATTCACTTTGTTGAACATGAGAAAAAAATAGCAAAATCTATGCAGTAGAAAGTCCTGCATTTCATCCAAAGGATTGTTCCGTGCAGTTTCCTATTGATTCCCCTAGTGTATTTTAAGATCTCAAGAGCAGAGTATTGGAAGTGGAATATATTTTTACAATTTTTTTCTCACAAAAGAATTTATACAGATTACCTACTTGAATTAAGTTTCTGCCTGAGTGTTTCTTTCAATTAATTCCATCCCCGTGGATGGACTCTCTTTTTTCAGCTGTCTGGGATATGTCTCACTTGGAGATAAATTCACACAGAAAACCTAAAGACAGCACATTAAAATGAATTCTAACCTGTTCAGAGGTAAGAAGTCTGCCCTGGAAAATGTCTCTATGGCCAATAGACCTTTGGCATCTCATCTTCTAAAGATAGCATCCTTCCAGTCCTGGAAGAAAGCCAGGTAGCCTGCACATGTGGGGAGGCAACAAGAATTCTGGCAGGGTGCCAAGCTACCTGACTGTTTTCTCTTCCCTCCCACACTTTCTTGAGCAGCCGACCCTCAGAAAGGATGTTCACTGATCTCTAGAGGAAGCAAAATGTCCTAATCATAAATCAGTCTGCAAAGAACAAAAGGAAGGCAATATGTTGTTACAATGCCTTACTATGTTTCACGTTTCTGTAAAATACAGTTGGTTCTAAGCATTTCAAGTTGCAGCTGCCTGATTACTGGTTTTGTGGATGGATAGGTTACTGCAGAGTTTTGTTTTCTGTCTTTGGTGCTGAAACAATCTGCTGGTCAGCTTCTTAAACAAAGTTTCTATGTGCTTGTCCAATTCCTTTTCTTGAGCAATTTTGGAATAGAGTTACTGGAAGCATGACTTGAAACCTACGCTTAGAAAGTCTTCACATATTGTCTTTTGGATAAATCAGCTAAGATTTACATTCCACAGATATATGAATTCCTGCAGTGGTTGTTAAAAGAAGAAATTAATAAAAAGGTTTTAATGACTGTGTCCCTTCAAGTGCTCCTCATCTTCCTAAGAAAATCCACTCAGAAACAGGCCTGAGAGATCTGAGAAGGCATCTACAGCTCCATAATTTTGAGAATCATTATATGCAAATTCTAGGTTAGTGCTTATCTGTGTCAGATGGCTGTGGTTTCCAGGGAGATACACCTTAGAAGTGTCTTTCCCTTTTTTTTCCCTTTTCTTTGCTGCTTGTAAAGGATACAAGAGGATCTACCTCATCTTTTGCCAATTGCGCAATTGGGAACCTTCTTGCACAAGAATATTTTTGAGTGAAAAATATCTAGGGACTTTTTGCTACTTTTGCAGACCCAACATATACTGAGCAGCATGCCTGCTCGCTGTAGGCTTCTGCTATGTCTCAGATATACTGAAATTTTATTTATATGCTAATAATTTAAGTTAGATGTTCACCCATTAAGAAAAAGAAAGGCAAAAAAAGAAAACTAAGGAATTCTTATTATGACTGATTTTGGTGTCCTTAAGACTCTGAAAAAAGATGTGTTCAAGAGGCAGAACAAATGAAAGAGAAGATAAAATACAACCTTGTCTAATGATATCATTTTTAAAAATACTTTGAGCAAGACCTAAAATGAATTTCTGGAGAATTGAGAACAATATGAAGAAAGAAATAGCTTCTGGAATTATTTTTTCCATTACTGGGAAAAGACTGCCCAAAAGAATCCAACAAAGTGCCTTCCACAAAAAGAAGAAGACCACGAAACAGTTCGTTTAATTAATGTGATTTTTGGTGGGTGTCTCTCTGAAAAAAAGTCAGAATTCCCAGTTCATATGAAGTTATATTATTTTTCAGCTTTTTAAAGTTTTGATTTACTTGATGTGCAGTCTTCTGGACTTTCAACTAATGTCATGGCTGGGTCTCAGAACCTAAGACAAGTAATTTCTTTCATTCAAAGGAGTGGTAGAACATGAAAAAAAATTGAGAAAAATTAAGACATGAAGCAGGATAATTTTGGAAACCTGAATTTTATTGTATTTATTTAGCCTGTGACTTGTTTATTCTCCTTTAATATAGCTATGGAGGGAATGCTTGGGATACTTATTAGTTAAATGGTGCATTCTAAAAGGTACAGAATTCTCTTTCAGAAACTGCATTCGTTGTTGGTCCACCACCATCACTTGTTGGATCGAGAATTTACAGGTCTCCTTCTGTTCTGCCTACAGTAGGATGTATCTGTGTGCAAATGATATTTTGGTAATTGACTTTTAGTTTCTGGGAATATTAAACTATTGAAACTATTTAGAATATCAAGCATCTTTGACATTTGACAGTCAACATTTTCTTCATTTTGACATTTGACTGTCAACAGTCTTTTCATTCTTATCTGAAAACTCAATTTCCTCAGAAATCTCCATAATACAAGTCTGGGCTTTTTTGTTGTTGTATTGGGGTTTTTGATTGGTTGGTTGGTTGGTTGATTTGTTTTAGGGTGAGTTGTTTTGAATTGTTTTTAAGGAAACAGGGTAAAGAGGTTTTTAATTTCAATTCTTTCCTAATTTATTTCAGTTAACTGTAAGGTACATCTAGTATTCAAGGCTGTCCAGGGTCTGTACTCCACACTAGCAGTCTTTTTATTCACTGGTAGTCATTTCTACTCAAATAATACACAGGGAACATGTACATCATATGTATAGACATACAGATAAACATGCAGACTATACTGCTTCCCTAATAGAGATAGGTATCCTGCCACCCTTAGCAGCTACATATTTCAGACTCAGTAAGGATTAAATTTCTTCTAGGTCTAAGAAGACTGTGGAGTAGAAGAGAGCCTGCATTGTTACACTGCTCTTTTCACATCTTCTCTTGCAACTGTGGCACAACTTTCAAGCTGTGCTCACTGGACAACTGAATAGGGGAAAATCCTGATTTTTATGTCCAGTTTACACAGTATATACAATTTATAAGGTATTTTTTAAAGAGACATTGCTTCTTTGTTAGGTGTTGAGTCTGTGTAGGGTATGTAACTGGTGTTGTGCTGTGAGTCTTGTCAAATAACATACTTGTCTCATGTTTACCCCAAAAACATGTTCAGTAGGACAATCTAGAGAAAAAAAGTTGGGCTTGAATATGATTGAATCATGTACCTAGTCCCTTAGCACTGTAACATGGGCTTTCAGATAGCTCAGCCAACTGAGATGTGAATTTCAAATGCACATATCATACTATAAAACAGAACAATGAATTTGCTGACAGTCTACTTTTACATTTAAAACCTTGTAGTTGTGCATGCAGTAAGTTTCATGCAAGCAGTACTTTAAGTAATTAATCTCTTCCTCGTCTTCACCCAGCTTTGAACTTTGGCTTCCTACTTACCTCAGAAAGACTCCTGTATCCTAGGAGGGTCATACAGGATAAGGAGAAAAAAAAAAAAAAAAAGGGAGAAAATAAAATATTCATACATTTACTAGTAAAAACATAGGTATGATACTATTGGCACAATCATCATAAAGTCAGCATGCTAAGATCATAGGCAGAAAAAACAAATTATCAAAAGGAAGATCCCAAATTCTTCACCAATTTTCTTGTATCTGCAGGACCCAAAATATCTTCTCATCAGACTGTGGCTGTATATAAACAAGGACTTTTTCAATTTCCAGGCAAATTCAGCATCCCTTGACTGAGCATTTGTTAGCAAATATTTTTCTCTTTACTTATTTTCTTTTCTATTTTAATTTTTTTAGTCTTAATAGGAATGGATCTGGTCAGACAAAAGTGGTAAATATCCCAAAGAAGTGATATATCCAAAGAATTTTTATCATGTTTCTGATGTGGCAGTGTGATTTTTGGTTGATTTGAGAGACAGGTGTCCTTCAGCTAATATGTGAACACTGCAGAATAATAGGTACTGCTAAAAATCAGCAGTTTAATCCAAGCCCTATCAAAGTAAGAAGAAAGACTCCTAATAATTTCACTAGTTCTTTGATTGGATCTGAACCAAAGCTATTGCCGGATCAAGGTGGGAACTGCAGCTCAATTTTATGTTTTAAATTAGGTGCTTGATATGCTGTTACCTGAGAAAATTGCCTGGATTCCTGATTTTGAGAAGATGCAAGCACATTCATAGGAATACACATGTGGAAAATCTTTTAAGGGCACATAATTGCTTTCAACTTCTGTGCACAACAGAGAATTTGAAATAATGAAAAAGATATTAACTGCCTTTTATTAGTGTTTTTTCTTGTTTAAGATAAGCATGTTAGACCTAATAATAAAAAATTCTGTTACAAACCAAAACAACCAAACAAAAAACAACCAGAAAAAATACCTGATCTTTAAGGACTCTTCCAGCCCAAGTCATTCTATGATTCCAAGATTTCCACAGGTATACAGCATAAGGTTCAGCTTCACCCCTGGGTCCAATGCCAGATGCAAATCTATTCAGTTTCTATCCACAGACATTATTCTATCAAGAGCTGGCTGCAGAAAATCAGTGGCATCAAGCACATGGAAAACATGTAGCTCCATATTATAATAAAACACTTCACCCTGGAAAAAAATTTTATTTGAGAAACTGTCAGTTCTGCCATTAGTGTAAGTTATAACAGCTGACATAGAGATACTCTGCATTGGACCTTGTTCAAACAATTTAAAATCACTTCTCCTGCTTTAAACAAATAAACCCATGACATAATACAATCAAAGGTCTTATGCTGCTCTTGTTCATTACAGCAGATCTTTATAATCCACTGTAGATGAGTTTGCATTGCCTTTAGAAATAACTTTCTGCCAATGTGGGAATTTTAAAAATAGCAATGAAGTATAAAAGCTTCATGAATTAAAAATAAAGAAAACAAGGTTTCCATTTCAGCAGGTCTACATGGGACACTGGAACTGATGAACACCACTGTTGAGAATGCAGATAATTTTGAACTAGCTAACATTCAATTCTGCTGAAACATGACTCACAATTTAACAGGTAAGGGCTAGATCATGTTTTCTTATTGTCTTCCCATCTTACCTATCTAGACAGCACTCTAAAGAGTAGCTATTAGAGTGCAAGGAAGAAAGTCTTTACTGTGAATAAGTTTTAATCTGAGAAAAGAAGCAGTCTTCAAGGGCTGCAACCAGATCTGCTTAAAGCAGGTGGAGGATACTTCCTCTGACAGTACTGCTATTTCTCTTCAGGCAAGGTAAATGTCAGGGAAAAGAAATCAAACCAAACAAAAAACAACAGCAACAACAAAAGCCTTAAAAAAATGCAGCAAAGGTACTGTTTTCTGAAGTTTAAGGGTTAACACATATGCACCCACCAATATAAAAACAAAGTGACAAGGGATATTATCAGCACAGTCTTGAAAACAAATATTTTCCCCTCACTATTCCAACACAAGTTCTTTTTCAGAGATTCATATCAGCTTTATTCCACTCTAAATTTATTCACAGTTTGCACCTTTTATCATTTTTCTCTGAGAATTATTTAATTTTCCCTCTATATTAATCTATTATGTGCAACTTTGATAAAACTAGATCCTTTATCAGCTTTAATTTCTCCAAAGAAGTAAAAATTTTCTTGGTGTTGTGTTATTCATATTCCTCTTTATTACTCCTTTTTGATTTCTCATCATTATAAAGGAAGTTCTAGCAAGGTCTTGTATAAACACATCTCTCTCACAGGAGCCTCAAGTGAAATTTCCTTGGTTGGGATTACTTTCTCCTTTATCATAACACGGAGTCACTCTGTGACCGCATAATACAGCTAAGACTTTTCTCCTCATCTGTCATTTCCAGTGGCTCTCAGCTTACAGAGAAAAATTGTATTACTCCATAAATGATCTTGTACTTCACACCAATAAATTTTGTCCTATTTATATTACTAGTGGAGTGCACACTTCAGACTGAGTCAAAAAGGTCAGCCATTTCTTCCATCTGCAAATTATCCACAAATATGTAAAGCAAAAACCTATCTATCAGTTGACTTCACAGTCAGAACCCAGGTTCTGTTGTAAAAGGCGCCATGTGATTGCACAAGTCCCTTCCTGGAGGTATAATGTTCAAGAAACTGTTGCTATGAGTATGTACGACAGTATGTGGCAAGACTGTTTGCAACTAATTATTGCAAATGCTTCTGTGAACATTCACTATACAGAACTTTTTATTTGTGTGCTGTGATTAACCAAAATTTCATAATATTTTCAGCTCCTAAGTAAGATAATTTTTGCTCTGAAATCAAATTCTTCAAATGTACTTTGAGCTATCCCCAGCTCAACATCTGCTTAGTAAATTCATGCCTCTAATTCCAAATATATGTGAAGACAAGACTGGAAAGGATCATCCAAAAAGCACTACAGTCTGAGTTTACAAATTTAAGGCAATAATGGTTGTTTAAATAAAATTTTATCTTGAGAGAAAATAGTTCTTTTCTATCAGAATATTACTGGAATGAGACTGTGATATTAGGTGGTACCTTACTGGCTAAGAAAAAAAAGGAAAACAATAAAGTCTGTGTTTTTTGTGAAAGAATACCCCGTATGTGACAGATGTAAAGATACCAAAGCAATAGCAATTCAAATTCCTTGATGTTTTATCAAAGCCAAATCACAGCCTCACTCTGGTTTTGTTTCACTTAAAATCCATAACTCTTTATTGGTGAAAAATTCCTTAGTGAAAGGAAACCAGGCTGATGGAAGAGCCAAAGAAGAAGTACAGTCATTGAACTCTAACATGCATGTAGTATGCAATGTTCTGAGGAAGGAAGGTGGGCGAATAGACTATAGAATCTTCCAGTTATTCCAGACTCTTCAATAAAAGTACAAAATACTATTATTGGGTTCCTTTCTGGCAGTCAAAATGACCAGAAAAACATACCTACATGAAATATAAACTTTCAACTCCATTCCAGGTATGTGGAAGTAAGAACAGAAATGTAGTGAGAGAAACCCGCATAACCCTTTAATTGTGGAGACTCAGCATGATTTGCAGAAAAAGTACTTGGAAACACATGGATCTGGTATTGGATCAAAACATCAGCCCAGCAAAAAAGTGCCAGACACAAAGACATTAAGTTCTGCTCCTTTAGATTCACTGAATTTGACTTGTCAGAGCAGGTAGCTCTCTCTCAAAACCACATTATTAGATCCATTTTACTAGTGTGGAAACTTCTTTGGTTTTCTCCTTTACCCTGAAATTGGGCAGAAATGTGCTGAGTGTTGCTTGACATGTCTCTGGTCCTCTCCAAAAGGATTTGCTTCTAGGACTCCTACCAGAAATCTACAGCACATTTATTAAGTGGGAAATAGAAATCCATTGAAGTGCTTTCTGAGAGAGCAAGAGCAATGAGCCATTGCAATATCTAATTCACATAATACTGAGAGTAACTGCACAGGAAGAGTGAAAATAAGTTGATGGTAAGTTATATGAGCTCATCCTTGTCAAGGAACCCATTAAGGGAGCTAAACTTGAGACACAATTGGATTACTGAAATTTCTTGTGTAACATCAGGTTTAATAAAATAATAACAAATGTATTACACAATCAGAAGCAAAAATTGAATTCTGTCAGTTTTCTGTACTCTTTTTATTTGTCCTATATGTACTATCTTCTAGTAATAGAAAAGGATTTATCTACTTTCAAAGGCATTCTTGAGTCAGGAATGTCCAAAACAATTTTGATATAGCAGATTTAGATCCTGAAACCTGAAATAGTGGTGACCTTATAAAAAGCAGTGCAGTAAAGTTTACTTAAATAAAATTAATTTAAAGGAAATCCATTCCAGAGATGTTCACATATATTTTAAAATGAATACAATAAATTCCCATTTTTTGAAATAGATATAGCCAGCAAAAACTTGGTATAAAAAGCAGACTTATATAAGACGTGTTCCATCATCTAATGAGGAACCAAGATTTCTCCTTTGCAGCAACAACTCCTCTAGATCCATACAAACATATGTTCCACCTGGCAAGGTAGCATGCATTTAGAAGCCTTCAAAAATATATTTGGATCTATTTATACAATGTACCAGCACATATAGAGTGATTCAATGTAAATGTGTTGATTTCTTCCTGTAATCAAACATATCCTTTAAAACCACTATCCTGAATGTAAAGGCGCTATGCACCTCTCAGCATTTCTTTGCAAAACTGATCACTCCAACATTTTCTATGGAAAATTTATTTTTGTTGTGGTAGATGTATTTTCATAGTCCTCCTCAAATCAGTCCCAATATCTGATACATAAGATCAGAGGAAAGAGAGACACACAGGGTAAATGTTTGAAATACACTTATAATAGCAGCAACAATAGAAAACTAAATACACTGAGTAGATTAAATACATCAGTATTTAGGACTGCGAATTCACTTAGCAGTGAATGCTGTGCTTTACGGAATGTAGGACAGAAAGCTCAGGTTTAACACATTCTCATTTAATTCCTCCCCTACCCATGCAGTTAGTTCTTGACCTAAGACCTGAATCTAGTACATTATTGGGTTGGTTTTAACTTGGTTCATTATGCAGCAATCACACTATGCTCTCCTCAGGGCCTGGTATATGCTTGGATGTCTACTAAGGGTAGAAACTTATCCTTTTGAAAAGGATAAGTTCTAATAGACTGGCTAGGAGCAGAGATGACAAAGAGGTAAAGGTTATGTTGGGTTTTTTTCTGAGATAAAGTTGAGGCAATGCTATGACTGGACTTAATGAGTTTGGGCAAGGGTATGGGCTTAGGCCAAGAATATCAGGAAAGAAGCCTGATTTTCTAAGCCTAGGACAGAGCGTGTTTAAAAGCTTTATAGCTTAGTTAAGCTGTTTTTATCTCTTCTCAGCTCAGTATGCTAACCTCTCAGTGTCTCCAAACATTAACTTGTTGAATTAGGAGAGATACCAGCACAATATACTCCATAAATTATCTGAAGGAGTGCTCAAAGAAAACCAGATCAAAAAAAAGATCAGTCCTTCCAATCATGACAAGGAGATGAATGTTACATGGCAAACACAACTATCTAAGTGTACCTCCAGTTATTAAAAATTTTAAATGAAAAATGTTCTGGTTGGTACACTAGCTGACAAGATTAGTAAACTGATGAAACTGACATTCATATGGTAATAGGGATAACATCTGATTTGAAATGATAAGGATTATATAAGGAGAGCATATTCAAAATTATATAAGGCATCTGGGAAAAAAAATTGTGCTCTCTTTAAACACCATGTTGAACATGTCATACAGTCTCAAATATGCCTACCTGAACAAAAATGGAAGCTATTCTGACCTTAGGTTATCCATCTCAGTGCAAAGAATGCATGTAAGTGCTTCATACACTTCCTCCTTTTTATGTTGTCTTTAATCCCTTGCATCAAAACATGCACACAGTGACTTCAAAAGAATTTCATTTTAAAGCCTTGCAACAATTAACAGCAGGTCCTTGCTTTAACTAGTCATCAGCAATGAGATATTGCCTTCTCTGAGAAGTAACATAATGACCTGAAAGCTTCAGTCCTGAAAGCATCTTGGCTGTAACACCTCAACCTACATAAACTATTTTTTACACACCTGGTTTGTTGATGCATTTCACCATCCCACTCATTTTTTATGTGATTGCTGCTTTGAAGATGTTAAGGAAATAGACTTGATCTTAACAGTTATTTCCTGGGATTTGGAGAGTGTGATTGTAAATCTCTTGCAAAAGACATTCTCATTATTTGCATAAATCATAATCTGAGGTTACTTTTCTCTTATCACTTTTCTTTTGACTTATGAATTCTCTTTTTCATTTCCTCTGAGCTCTTTTACTAATTGACAGGTGGTCCTGATGTGGTTCACTACAGCAACCTCTCTCAAGTTACTGGATGACTCTCCAGATGTTTAATTTCATCATTTTGGTATGCATCGGTGACTTTCTAGGCTACTTCTATCTAGCACTGGTACACTTATCTCTCTTCTATTCTTTTCTCCCATTAGAATAAGTGGCTTGGTGGTGGTTGTTGTTGTTGCTGTTGTCTCACAATTAAAGTAATTCCCCTGGCATCAACTTCATGATTTTAAAGAATCCATCAAAAAGTTAGTCATGGAAAGCCCTCAAATCTCATCCCATTTCCATCTGCAACATGAACGTCTTTGTGACATTGCGTACAACTATGATGTGTGATAGTGCAAAAGCAGCAATACATTGTGATCCCCACTGTGATTCAAGTTCTTTTTTTTTTTTTTTATAGACATGCAGAAAAAATGCCTGGGATTTATGAATGTTATAATTGTTTCAAATTTTGGGGTGGAAAATGCATTTCATTTATTATCCCTAGGCACTGTAAATCTTTCTTCTGTTTGATATGTATGGCACCTGTAATGACAAAATGTTCAGATCTGTACCATTTTGTCAAGGGAACATTTTACAGGCTCTAGATAAAGAACATAATAATTGCTCTGCAACACCTGAAGACTTCTGTAAATTGTCTTATGCTGCAAGCTTTCCTGTATGGCATTTTTCATGCCATAGATCTGTGAATGAACCACAGCTTTTAAGATATTTAATACATTGCTGTGTACTTGACAGTCCTGAGTTCAACTGATTTACTTCTAGTTCTGTAATATGTTGGCCACCCTACCTAGGCAAATATCTGCATTCAGCTAAAATTTAAACCTACAAATGTTCATGATGTAACCTATTTTATTTACCACTTTTGACTGATAAAAATTGTTAACCCTTGTTCTTCAACTGCATCCAGTGTTAAAACTTAAATTCATGTGCAGAAATTATTTGTAAAATTCCACAGTTCTTTAGAACTTGGATGCATATGCAAAAAGTTTCAAGGGACGCCTTTCTTAAAGCATTTCCAAAACTAAAAAGCCTGCCTATGACAAATTTCCTCACAAGATTTACAGACATGTTTACCTTTGAATTGTTCAGATAAAGTTTGTGCTAACTTTTGAACTGAGCATCCTGGGAGTCACCACTTATGACTCTTTTCCATCTCAAGGAATACTTACTCCGGAAGAAGCATCCATTTTAAATTAAAAACTACCTTAATTACCAAGAGAAAAGAGCTTTCATCAACAGAAAAGCATTTCTTTTTCTGCTAGATATAATTCAGTTACTCTAAGAAAAAAATGCAGGACTATGTACTTAATGAAGAACTAGAGCAGTGTTTTTCAAGGTGTATACTATGCCAGGATCACAGCAGTCCATGATTCCCTGTTCTGGTTTCCTCGTGGGTTTAGAGCCTGTACCCATGTAACTGTGCTATCACTGTCATATGTCAAATTTCATAGAATCCCAGACTCATAGAGCGGTTTGTATTGGAAGGGACCTTAAAAGGCATCTAGTTCCAAGCCCCCTTCCATGGGTAGGGGCACCTGCCACTAGACCAGGTTGCTCATAGCTCCATCTAATCTGGCCTTGAACATTTCCAGGGATGGGACATCCTCAATTCTATGGGCAACCTGTTCCAGTGTTTAACCATATTCTGTGCAAAGAATTTCCTCCTAAAATGTAATCCAAATCTTCTCCCTATTGATTCAAAACCATTATCCCTTGTCCTATCACTACAGCCCCCTATGATATGTCACTCTCCATCTTTTTTACAAGCCCCCCTTAGGTACTGGGAGGCTGCTCTAAGGTGTCCCCAGAGACGTCTCCAGATTGAACAACCCCAACTCTCTCAGTCTTTGTAAGAGAGGTACTTAATCCCTTGGATCATCTTTTTATCCCTCCTCTGGACCTGCTTCACCACCTCCATGTCTTTCTTGTGCCCAGGACCCCAGAGCTGGATGTGGTACTCGAGATGGGGTCTCATGAGAGCAGAGCAGAGGGGGACAATGAACACCCTTTTCCTGCTGGTGGTGTCATGTATTCAACAATCTATTCCAGTATATGTTTCAGTACAGTGGTTCAGGTTAATAGCAAGTATGGGCAAACAAAAAACCTCCTGCCAAATAAAAAAAATTAACATTTGAATAAAATTATTCCGATTCAATCATGAAGTGAATATTTGAAATTACGGAAAATCTTAGGTCTTATTTTTTTTGAACATGGCCTGCTTTTTTTTTTTTTTTTTTCTTGCTATTGGAGGACATATAATTTTGGGGGGAAAAAAAAAGAAGAAGACTCTAGTTGTAGTGTGTCCCTGCCTTGGAAGTGGGAAGTTTCACAAAGTAAATGAAGCTCAGCAAAAATAGGTACATGCCAAAAGTGTGGGATCAAGAGCACATATTTGGGAACATCTGTAGTAAAAACATTATGTATATATTACAGGGTCCAAAATGGCCAAGTTTGTGTATCTAACTAAAACAAGGAGCTGTTTGTGACTGAAATTAAAGCCAATACTTAATGGTGACTTATTTAAGAGTAAGATAATTTTCAGATTAAAAAGGCAAAAATTCAAAGCTTCTTTTTTTTCTATTTAATCAGTCAAAAATAGTCCTTCGTCATAACAGTAGTGAGAGAAAATGAAGTGTGAAGTCACACTACAGTGTGAACTATATCACGTACTATTCTGTGAAAAGTAACATTTGGTTTCTTAAAGAAAAGATAAATTTAAACAAAACAAGAAAAATAGGAGTCATCACATTCTGATTTTATTCCTGAACTGCAAATTTGCAAATGTCCTTAGTGAATTTCAGTGTTATAATGAAATCTTAGCGTATCACTTGAATATACCTCCATGAGATGACAGCTGAAACAGACATTCAAAAATCCTGAGAATCTTTTAAATCAGGGAAGAAAAATTTGAAATTTCCAGTATGAATGTAAAGTACTTGTTATGATACTCAGTATTTATATGCAAATGTTAAAAACATTACTGTAGAGGTTCCAAGGTTAAAATTATGTCTATGCAAGGCAGACTGGCCTAAAAAAACCCAAGTGGAACATGTAAAGGAAAATTTATATAGCTTAAAAATTTATATAACTGTTTTATCTGTAATAACTTATACATGCATCATGGCTGCATGAATCTTAAGCAAGAATCTGCCAGCACATTAAGTATTTCACTTATTGTACTTTCATGTGATGATTTATTTTATCATTTGGGAAGTTTGGGCTTTTTTCATTTCTCACATCTGAGTGAGCACACACCAACAGCGAGTTTCATTCTAAGTTGCATTTTTATTTAATAGAAGCTTAAAAAACATAGAATTTAAGATCCTGTAGTCTGCCTCATGGCAGTTTCATTAAATAGCAGCTGTTTTTCCTATAAAGGTTAAGCCCTGGAAACAAAAGATACAAGCGCAAGAAAATAAAAACAAATGGGCTTATAGACAGCTTTTAAGTTAAAAGCAAGGAAAAGCACGTTTCATTCTTTCTAAATCAAGGGATTGACACACCAAAAAATGTTTTACAGATTAATATATGCCACAAAAATTAATTTAGTTCACAAGGGTGAAAATTAAGAAAATGTAGACCTTCTTGTCTTAGTTTTGGTATCCACTGTGCAGAATGTTTAGACGGGGGCAGTACATCTGTGCTTCTGTTACTTTTAATGAGAATTCAATTCATGTGGCCAAAAAATTTTAAGATACAGATTATCCCAAGAAAGACTTTCAGAAAAAAAGCTAAGCAAAAAAAGAGGCAAATTAGTTGGAATAGGGATAACAGGCAACGGTTTGTAGCAACACAATGTTGCATTGAAGAACATGGACATGTTTAACCTTCATGAAGAAATATGTCACTTAATAATATGTTAATATATGAACTAAGGGAACAGCATGAAGCTGTGTCAGAGGAGGTTTAGACTGGATATTAGGAAAAGGTTCTTCATCCAGAGGGTAGTTGGGCACTGGAACAGGCTCCTCAGGGAAGTCGTCACAGAGTTCGAGAAGCATTTGGACGATACTGTCAGATGCATGGTGTGATTCTTGGGGCTGTCTTGTGCAGGGACAGGAATTGGACTTGATGATACTTGTGGGTCTCTTCTAACTCAGGATATTCTCTGTCTCTAAGTTTTATTGGATTTCATATTCCACTGAGAAATAATTTCTCGTGTAGGCAAAATCTATTTAATAAATTCATTATTTTGCCCTCTATGTCCAAACAGTCTCTTCTTTCAACTGGCAACACTTAAGCAGCACAAGGTATCAAAAATGGCTAAAACTAGTTAGTTGAGGATTCCCTAGTTAGACCAAATCTGTAATCTGGCATCTCATGCATTATCTATGCCCATTAATTTTGGCATAGGGTGTGAGAGGATTCCTCACTTGGCAAGAGAACAGACTGCACTATAATAACTAACAGCATGAATGTTACAACCCTGTGTGTGTCTGGAGCTGCTTTTAAATTTCTGTAAATTAAATAGCCCTGATTCCCTTAGACTGAGAAAGAGTAAATGTCAAAGGCAACCAGGGGGCCAGCTAACTCTGGAACAGCCCAGCATTCTTTTCTTTTCTGTGCCTGCCTAAGTGCAAGATACCTGGACTGTTGTATTTTTGATTGATAATATCATATACTAACACACATTCCCCTCATTATAGTTGCAATCCATCTTGTTCATGAGGTTATTTAATAAACTGTAGCCTCTTGGTAAGATAGCCATAATCAATGTTCATAAACTAATTTTTTTATTAGTTATAATTATATGAGGTCATTTTTATTGGTGCAGCTAGATTGATAGACAGCTCTGTAATTGTTTTCAAAGACACAGACAGCTATAATACAATTAAGTGACAAAGGATTGATCCTTGCTACACCAGATCAATTGAAACTGATGGCATGCAGAAAGTCACAGAAAAGCTCAACAGACTTTAGGATTAGGCCTAAACTAAAATCAGCTCACAGACTCTCCCCATTTTACCCCAAATTCTTGTTTTACTCTGTACTTAATAAAAAATCTTTAAAAATTTAGAGTTACAGCTGTTTGGGGTTTTTTAAACAGATTAATACAACACAGACATTCAAGAAAGCCATTGACACAATCTTGTCAATAGTTTGGATTTTTTGTTGGTGCTACAAAGCCAAAAGGCTAAAATGTTATCTAAAATTGTGAAAAATCTAACCCTTTATTTCAATGTGACAGATGTACTTGCCCTGAGCACTAACAAGGAGTAGCTAATTACTGATACAGTTGCAGAAAAGGCACTCTGACAGTCACGATCTATGAACAAATTTGTCTTCCAAGTGATAAGTCAAACAGAGGTTACAGAAGATCTTGGGCACTGGGTGTGTTATAAAAACATTTTGCACATTCATATTTATTGATGTAGGGGAAATATTTCACCTTCAACTCAGATGATGTCAGAGGTCCTTCCATGCTCATAATCTTTCCATTAAAGGCCCTAATATTTATTTCTATATACTGGCAAGAGGTATATAATCAAAAAGATTTTTGAATTATCATTTTCCCTAAGTTATTTCATGATTTTTTTAATGATACAGTATCTATTTTAGTGATATCAACTAATGAATAATTAAATCATGCATCATAAGAATTCAGCATTTTTAAAAAATTAGAATCTGTAAAAATGCTATAGGTAAATCTATTTTAAAGTGACTATTTTCAAAATATCTGAAGCTTTATATTTTCTTATCATTTCAAATACAATGAAGATTTCTGAGAACTTGCATTTCAGTGGAAGTAAATGAAAAATGATGATAATGCAAAAAAAATCAGATAATTCTATTACAAATTTAATTTTTAGCAATATGATTACTGAAACAAAGTGAAAAACATAACTAAAAAATATTTCCATTATCTTTGAGTCTACAGTCCTCATTTTCCAAGTGTTTCAATCTTGAGATAAAAATATTCTCATTTTCTTACATCTGAAAATAGTTTCGATAAGACCAAATAAATGTACTGTTCTTTATGAAGTTGAAATAGTTATTTCTATTTATGATATATGTGAATAGGTATTTCTAATGGTCAAACAGTTTTCTCACTGCTACACTGGCAAGTATGATTTCAGGACTGAAATATAATTGTAATTTGAAGGATTTTTTTAATCAGCATTTACTCTCCTGAAGTACACACATTACCTGTATTTAGGTCAAAAATATCAGAAATCTCCTATAAAAGCTATCACAATGCCTTTGGGTGTAATAGGATTGAATCATTTGGGTCAGATCCCAAATGGGATTAGGCTTCCTGGCACAAAGCATTGCAGCAATTCAGTGTTAGGCAGTGAGCCCAGGTGTGTAATTCAGGGATTTCTTACATTCCCACATTCCATGTACAAGGAAAGAGAAAAACCGGCACTTCATAATGGGACAAGAAGTGTGACAAAAAGTACCTAAACTGGGCAATATGAGCACCAAACCCCCAACATAATGAAACTTCATTTCTCTTTTCTACTTTAAGTGCTTGTGTCTCACCAAGTTTCTGAGCTTTAAACAATTTCTTCCACATTTTTTGCGTAAACCACACTGACCATTTGCAATGACTTTTGTTACACTCAGTGAATGCAGCAGGAAACTTCAGTTGAAGAATATAACTGGTTTTATGAATTTCAAATTCACACTTCATACTTCTGATATAGAAATATTAACCACTAGGAAAAAAGCGTGTTTGTTTATTCTCCTTTCATAAATCTTGTGTTAAGGATTGCAAAGAAATGCAGCTCTGGTTAGAGCAATGGAAGGTCCTTCTTCCTGAGTTTTGCAGCTTGCTGTAGGTCTTTCCCATAGAAAATGGGAGTCCTCACTTTCAACCAAGAACACCACCAAACTCAGTTCTTCCCCTCTAGGAATAATAATTGTAATCATTACCATTGTGATAAAGTTAAAATAATCCTTTTATCAGTGTTTCTTTAGTGAATACTTCAGTTTTGTTTTATTCTAAAGCATTATATTACATTAAATAACATTTTAAGAGTATCATCTTTCATTTTGATACCATATGCTTTTCAACTAATACTTTATCATGGGCTGAGTTGCCAAAAATTATAAAATGAGATTTTTTTCTTCTTTTTCAGATTTGCCTTTTTGCAAAGGTCCATCACATCTCCAATTTATAGATCCAGTTGCATTACTACAGTGTAAGAAACATTCAGACCAAGTCATACCCACTAAGTGACGACCCAGAGAGTGGATGTACCTCTGAACATTAGACAAATTCAAAGACCCTTGAAACTGCAAGAAGTTTTCTCCACTTCTCCTAATTATCTGGGGGAACTGAGAAGATACCTCTAGGATAGCACTCTATCCCCAAATGTTATTTTTCATGTTCTGCTATGGCAAAACTAGTGAAAAAGTTCCCCTGCTTGAGTGAGATTTGCAGAGAGGTACTGTGCCAGTCTGTAGACCATATGTACAGGGAGAAGTTGAAGGATTTTCTTCGTAGGTAAAAGGAAAGGATGGGCATGAAAATGGCTTCTACAAAGAACCCTATTAGAGTGGTTATCACTGCTTTATCTGCCCCTCAGACCTGACCATCTCCACTGGGGCACAAGTGATCCTTAACATCTGGGGAAAGTACACTACTGACATCATGCAAATGTTGTCACCTCTCCAAACAGGGGAACTTCCAATTATTTTTTGTTAATTTTACTGACCTATTTTTCCATCCCCAAAATATCCTTTTTAAAATATGCATGCTTCTGCATTGCTGACATAAGAAAGAAACAAACAAAGCAAAGCCCTCAGTCAGAGTAAAAAAACTAAGAGCTGCCTCGTTGCTCTCAACAGAGGCTAAGTGCATGCACCATAATGTAAATAAAATACATGAATATGCATTTTTCTTTTATGCAAAACTTTAACCAGATAGATTTTGCCAATAATATTGATGCAATAACATCCTGCTGTTAAACGTTCATTCCCGGCTGAACTTCAATTCTCTGTCCTCTCATCTGTGCCAACAAAATGCTGGGACCTTGATGTAAATAGGACTGGTAAACTAACCCCAACTGGAAGTAATTCTTCATTTAATAGGAGCTATGATATGCTGCAGGTAAATCCAGAAGTGTAATGTTAGAGTACTATGTTATGCTCTGATGAGAATTAAATAAAGGGCTAGCTGAAATATTGCTGTCAGCACAGCATCTGCTCATGTGATCTTTTAGTCATAATAATAGTGCTAATTTACAGCATATCGAAGCAGACGTGGAAACTAACACACACAGTGCATCTTCTGAATATTCCCCATGAACTGCTCATGAGCAATCTGCAGGCCAAGAATTTATTCACTGAGGAAATAAATGAATATTTTCTAGGTAATGAATAAATCCACAAATTTTGCCATATGTTTGTGGACAACCAGCGAACAGAAAAAAAAAGTTGGTGAAATTTAACCTAATAAATAATTCATTACAAATTGCTTGCCTATTCTAAATTTAAACCCACAGATTTAACTACCTCCAAGCTCTTCTTTGTGAGTAGCACTAGCACCCAGTGCCTTCATTCATTATATACTTTGCCATCACCATTGGTTATCATCAAAGGCCTTACATCGAGGCAGTAGAGGAAGAGAGCAATCCCTTCTGGTTAAAATGTTAAGTTACATTTCACCTCACTATTTCAGCAGTGAAACCATCACCTGCATTTGAATGACCAAGAGACTAAGACAGATCACAGGCATAGAATAATGCAGTGGGTTGGCTACCACATAACTTGCCTCAACCCCTGCTTTGCAACCTGCCACTACTGAATTTTAGAGGAAAAATTACTAAAGATAGAGAACCTGGCAGAGTGAAAGTCAACATCATCACCTCTCTCCCCGCAGGTCAATAGTTCAGCATCATCATTCTGGAAGAACTAATCTCA
This sequence comes from Edolisoma coerulescens, assembly GCA_013397115.1. Lineage (NCBI taxonomy): Eukaryota > Metazoa > Chordata > Aves > Passeriformes > Campephagidae > Edolisoma > Edolisoma coerulescens. The sequence continues at coordinate 440,086 of VWZW01000402.1, forward strand.
TTTCTGAAACCTATTTCTAAGTGTACAGTGGTTATCTAAAAGAGAATCTGGAGACCTTTTTTAATGCTATCATATGGAGGAAAGTAAAACAAAGCAAAACAGAAGAATATAGAAATGAACTTCCACTGTACTTTTATGTGGAGAGAAGAGGTATTTAAGATCAACTTTTTTACTTAGAGAGCAGGGATTTTTTGCATAATCCTTCCCAAGAAGGTCTGCTTGAGTGACCTATTTCACCTTATTGACCTAATAGTGGTTTATATCTAATGAATAATAAAGAAAAATAAAAGCTCAGAAAGAACAACTTGCTATTAACACCATCCAAGCAAAGAATATAATGGCTGCCACTGTAAATTATCCAGGAAACTAAGGTCTTAATTTACTTTCATAGGAAAGAACAGCAAAAAAAGTACAATCTAGTGGTGCATTGTCTTACACAAAATTTTAATAGAAACAACTTGTAAAATAAACTTTCTTTCCAGCAAAATTTACAGTTTATCCATTTTCCTCATATACTCCTTGCCCAAGTAATACTGCAGATTTGAATGGTTGATGCAGATGCTGGTGTGTGAGTTTTAATTGGTTTGATATGGTTCAAGTCCTGCTGTAGTCTCAGGAGGGAAAAGAGAGAGAAATGTAAATACATACTGAGCACTGAGGCCTTTTTTGACTCCACTTAGGATGACAGAAAAATTGGTGCACTTGGAGCTTATCTGTAAAGATGCTACATTCAGACAAGCCAGAGAGTTTTCAAAAGGGTCATTTAAAGGGGATTATTATCTATAAAATGTATTTTATATGATTTCATCCATTAAATGAGTGGGAATCTGCAGATACCCTACAAAGTCAAAGGTGATTTTAATACATAAATACAGAAAGGATCATTATTAAACTTTTTTTTTTTTCCAATTGCACTATGACCATTTGCAATGTGCAAACTTCCAGTAAAAAGGATCCAGCCCTAATCTTTGGTAAGAAGCATAGTCATATAACATCTACTGGCATCATTGCAGCTAGCAGTGGGAGTGAATATTAAATTTTCAAAATCAATTCTAACACCCCTATATTACCACTCTAGTGTAAATCTACCTTTTCCAGTCCTTTCCTTTGAGACTTGGCCTCTTAGGTTGTGTTTCATTCAAAAGCGAAAAAATTTTGAAGAAATGCTACAGCATTTCTGAATTAAATATTTATTATAAGGGTTTATACGAATAGCTCTTGATATATTTACTTTAATGTCTTTAAAAATACTGATTTCAAAAATTAAATGGAGACCTAGATTACCACCAGTAACGGCAGAAGTTACTCTGAAGATATTGCCCATAGATCACCATTAGAAATATGATTCGACACATACATCCTCAAAAATACTCTTTGAGATGTTTGACCGTTTTCCAAAAGGCCTCCATCCACCTTCAACCATTTGCTTAGCTGAGCTAATTATCAAATTGAAAAAAATTCACATGCACATAAAGTTCACGTGTTTGTATATTTTGGTTAGTTGTGGTCAATGATGACAGTAGCCAAATGTACATTTCACACTGATTGCAAAAGGCTCCAGAACAGCTGTCTCCTTGCCACTCAGTTGGCAGCTATTGCAGCTTTTAAGAAATATCTCAAGACATCAGTTAGTTCTTCAGCCCAGCTACTGACACTTTTGTATTACACTAATTTCCAAATTAGTATGCCTCTAATCACTGTTGTAGTTAGGAAACTTGTAGAGCATATCTGAATGAGTAAGCAGCACAAAAGGCAACACAGAGGATGTCACTCTCCTCTCCCAATTTGTGATTTTCAAGCTGATCTCAATTCCCATGTCTTGACTTATGATTCTTGAAGGTTTGTGGTAAAATGCTACCTTACTTCTTATATATAAAGTTAGAATTTATTGCCAAAGTCTGATTTTTCTGTTTACAGTGTCTCCAGGAAATATGCAATAATACTGCCTTTTGTGTATTTTCTGTCTGTTAAAAAAAAATAAGGGAGTTACAAGAATAAAAATTGTGCAAGATAAATAAAGAAAAATAAATAAAGTTGGCAAGCAGGAAAAGCAAAACTTCTGAGTCAGAAAGCTAAATAAGACAAAGGAAGACAAGAGACGATGTAAAACTACAAGTAACAAGTCAATCTAAATAATTTAAAATCAGACAATAGATTTAATTCCTTCTGTCTTCCAGATTGTTATACTGATCTCAAAAATGTCAGTCCTAATAGAAAGTGTCGCTATATTTAAAGTATATTTTACTCCTACAATAAAACAAACATAAATTTTAAGACCACATTTCCTAAATAATACATCTAGAAACCGACATGTACTTAGCTTTTCAGAAACTCTTATTCAGAATTTCTGAGAAATAACTATAAGGTGAAGCCAAACAGACATGTTAGTCAACCAAAGTTTAGAGCTGCACTTTCAGTATTCATACATTTCATTTACCTTGCCCACGGCTCAAGATAATCAAGTGCAAAGGGTTACTGCCCTCTAAGGAAAAGGAGATAATATTAATTCATTATTTTAAATTATTTTTCATTGTTATGATGTATACCTACCAGGCTATTTCATTTTAATTTCACTATTATAATGGTACTTTATACATAGGATTTTAATTATCCAAACATTTTGAATATGTAGAATATATTTGTGAAATAACTAAGACATTATGAAAAAGTCAACATAAAGGGAATAAAAAGACAGACAAAGCCTATTTCATATAATGAGATATTATATGAGATAGTGAGAGGTGATTGCTGGCAAACTGGCAAAATAAAGTTCTAGTATAAATCCATGTAGCATTACAAAACCAGAACTCAGAGCCAATGAAATTCAGCTCCTAACACTTGGCAGTAGGTCACATTTTAGATTTTGCCATCTTTAGGGGCTTGCCCTTTCTTATTTTTTTGATAGTCACTTACACATTTGGAAATTGATAGGCCATTATTGACAGGCTTTAGTGCATGAACACAGATTTGCTTTCCAGTTTACCCAGTGTAGCAGTTAATGGTAAGCCTCAGAGATAGGGAAAAATATATCCAATAATAAGAGTAAGTAGGTTCTGTGCCTTTTCTGTTTTCCTTTATTTCTCTAAAGTGGTCAATATAATATGTTATGGAAGTAAATTTCAGCTCCGATCAACAGTAATGGAGGTCAGGCTTTGGCAGTTATATAAATCCAATGAGGTTAACTAGCCCATAAAAAATAAGTGCTGAAGTGTTCATTTTTCTGTGGGTTATACTGCTAGGTGACTTGCTTTTCCTGTTATAACCATTTTATTACAAGTTTCCACAGCAAAGAAAATGCTAAGTGATTTCTGGAGAAGACATGAACAATAAAAGTCACTGTAGCTTTTATATGATAGATAATATTTGTGTATAACAGAGTGACCCAAATAGAGTTCTATTAGGTTTTTTTTCTACAGTGAAAAAGTAAAAAATAGATCAGATGGAATGTTTCTATATTTAGCAACCATTTTTTAAAATGACAGGTGAAATACATTCTTTTTTCCTGATGGTATATTTGATTTTGTGATTACAATAGCTTTTGAAAATATGGTAGGGTTGTTTGTTTGTTTGTTTCTGAAGCCAAGGAATAAAATAGAAGCCTGGGAATTAACTGATTACTAACTTCCATTTTCCGATGAACAATGAGAGGATGTTAGAATTTGACCTTTTATTATCTTTCATAAAAAATGCAGTCTTTCCTCATAACCTTACACTAGACTTACTTTCTGCAGTTATTTCATTTCACTCGGAATTATGCTGGGAATTTTCCTTATTTTGTGTGAATGAAAAGTTTGTATGTGGGCTAAACTTGTGGAAGTAGAACCTTCTCTTGTGAGAGGCATTTAAATCTTCTTTATGACCCTTATTAAACAGGCATATCTTTTCAGCTTCCAAAACACACACCATTTACAAGCCAAAAGTTACACACTCGAGTTAGCATATCTTTAGATGATTTCTTCTGGAAACAGGAGGGAAAATGAAATAGTATTTAAATTAATTTTATATTTCCCACTTTCAAAAAGCATAATTTTGACAATGAACATAATTTTCATTACATATGGGATCAGGTACACAGTGACTAGAGCATTTTGTAAATACATAATTCCAGATTTGCATACATAGTCATACCAGTTGGCAGAATTGTTCATATGATAAATATTTAAGAGTTTTACTCTTAAGGCATGGAAGCCATTAAAGTGGTAAAATCTGGCACAGTTCTGAAATTAGCAGACTATCCAGCAAAGCATTTTGCCCTTTTGGATTCAGTCTTCTATGTTTTTCATAAACAGCTTAAATAATCAGACCTTAGGGTTTTGAAGTTAAATAAAACTTCCAAGAGGGAGTGGTAACACTGGCTATATTCCTCACAGTTTACTGAATTTAAAGAAGGGTTTTATGGTTCCGGTTGTTGCATCCATCTCTGTCATTGACCTTTCACAAGGAAGTTGAACTATCTCAACCTTTTTTGTCTTTTAACTCCTCAGTCTTTTTAGGCTGTAAAGCCTTCTAGATCAGCATCTAGCTTTTATGGAGTGTGCAAGTAGATCCTTGTGTGGTGGATCCCCATGGAGCAGCTGTGACCTCCAGCTGGTATTGTTGTACAGGTGGGAAACGAGAGCCGTAACATCACAGGCTGGAGTTCTTTCATGCAGATTCCAAGTCTCCCAAGAAGTTCCTTATAGCTTTGCAGAAAAACAACGGAAACTTTGTAAAGGCAGATAATGGTTTCTTCACAGAATAGTAGGAATATCACAACAGACAGAGTATTAAACAGGAATACATATATTTATGAAATGGAAGATATCCTCAGATAAAGTCATCATGATACATAATCGTTGTTAATCTGAATCTATTTCTCTGCAGAGAATGCATTGATTTTTAAGCACTGAAATCAATGGGAACTTCTGCTTAAAAACTGATCATGCAGCCATGTTATCAATGGTTTACATTTATTCACTCTATAGTCTGAGATTTTCACCTGATTGTATTTTGAATTAGGTGTCAAGCTTCTAGAACTGCAGCCCAAACTTGCTCTTACGTGGGATAACACTCTGTAAGTTTCATTTCAGGCAAGTTCTACTCAAAGTAACAGCTACATAATCTGATTTAATACAGTTCTCCTAATGGAAATTAATTATTCTACAATCACATACCCTATTACCCCCCTGAAGACCAGAATTTCTCAACTGGAATTTTTTAATTGAATGTGGTAGCTCTGGAGTTCTTTATTTAGCAGTAGGTGACTGCTGCTCCATACATAGAATCTTTTTGAGTAGCCTACTTTAATACTTTGGGAGGGGGTTGCTCTCTACCAGAGAATAAAAATACTTGCTCTTGCTTAAGTCCCCCTAAGACAAGAGGATCTGAAGGACTGATACACTGCTCTACATATTTCAACCTTCTTAATGCACAAATCAAACCAGTAAGGTTCTGTTTTACCATACTTCAGCAGACAGAAGGTGACAGGCAAAGTTGCATAAATGGAGAAGAACAGAGAAATGTTGTAAAGAAAATCAATTGCCTGAAACACCTGAAACACTTGAAATATTGTTTTGAATTTAAGCTGATGGCCTGTCAGCTGTTCTTTGCATGTTAGCTTAAACTTTTCCATGAATCTAATGAAAACGACATAAAAGTGGACTGTATGAATGACAGATCTGATTCAGGGTAGCTGTTCTTCTGCTGAAGATCTGGGAAAGGTTTTGCGGTGTTTGTTTTTGTTGTTGTTTTGCTGGGGTTGTTGTTGTTATTGTTATTATTATTATTATTATTATTATTATTATTATTATTATTATTATTATTATTTATTTCTAGCACTATCTGGTGCAACATACCTTTTTCTGATAAGAAAAGTTTTCTACAGTATAAATGGTGAGGATTGCCAGACATCTTTTTGTGTGATCATATAAAAGTTACACAGGTTAAAGTCAACCTGTTCATAACTCCTCACCCTAGCAAAAAACAAACTTGATCACCATAACAAAATAAAGAGTAATGTATCAAAAGTAAAGTAGACTTTAAACTAAGACTTTAAACTCCCTAAAAGCAATAGTACAATATACAAGATAAACACATTTGGCTTATATCAAAATATAAATCAGCAGATAAACTGATTTAACAAGAAAATAAATTTGCTTGGCAATTATTGAAGAAAGGTAAAATTTAATGCATTTTAATTTGTAACTTGTTCTTATATTATTAAAATTGAGTCTAAAGCTACTCCAAAGAAACAATTCTTTTCTGTCCTTCTGCACTTTTAGTTCTATAGACAAATATCTTGATTATTAGAAGCAATAATTACACAGTAAGGTTTATTGACTGGTCGATAAGAATGAGGGAATTTTTAAAATAAATAAAATTGAAGAGCAAGTATATTTTCTCTCTTCTCTAAGAATTGCTTGTCCTAGTTTTGAGCTTACTGTAAGTCTCTCATACTCACAAAAAAACCCCTCTTCATTGCGCTGCTAAGTCTGATTTGTAAAAGGCGGGGTGAAGAGTTCAAACAGGCATCTAAGCACAACCTGAACAAAATAGCTCTGATTCCTGTACTGTACATGAACGAACAAGAGATGCATCCCATCAGACTCTCGACAGATCTGTCATTGTTTACCATTAGCTCTGTCATCTTTGCATGCCTTGTCATTCTGTGCAGCAGGGCAAGGGTTGGCCCGCTGCCCAGCTGCTGATGTGCAGAACTGACTATCTCCCAGCCTCGGTAGATGCTGCAGACAGCATAATTCCTGATGAAAGTGTGCTCCCTAGTGTTACAGTGCTACAAAGGCCAGGGAGCTCCGGTTAGGAAGGCAGAGGGGGGAAAAAAGATCTCCAAGAAAAACTTTAGCAGTTCTTCCTGTTTCTGGAAGACTTATTCTGTTCAGGGTATCTATGTTACTACACATTTAATTTTGAAAATAAAAACAAGTTCAGGAAATTTTCTCTTTTCTTTAAAAAATGTAAGAATTATTTCATTGCCTAGGACTCAGCAACAACTTTTTAGTCTGGCATAATAAAGACTCTGTGCTTAAAACAAATTCAGTGACACATTGGTGGCTGATTTTTTATACTTCTTGATGTGAAAAGTGGCTTCCAATTTCCAGAGACATTTTGATTATCAGCTTTCTTAAAAAAGGTTCAAAAAACTCAGGTGTGCTGGTGGCTCAGCTGCTCCGTTAATCAATTGCACCTGTTTTATATTACAAGATGAAAGTTTAAACATCATGTTTTTAACTCAAACTCCTACAGGATAGAGTTATCCATATTCAGCCCTTGTGCACTGAGCCTAGGGTGATGACAAGTTAAGCCATCCAACCTTCAGCCTTTAAACTTAAGCAAGATTAAAGACCAAGATTTTAATTTACCATCAAGGCTAATGCTGTGTATAGTGAAGAGAGAGACAAATCTCTCAGGCAGTTGTCCATTTTAGCCCCATAAGAGAATAATTTTAGCCTGGAATACATTACCCTATCACCAGATTAAAATAGATGTTGAATTTTCACATGACCAAAGTCAAACAAGGTGAAATCTGCTGTAAGTGCTAAGTCATAAAATTTTTATGTGGTAAAATGTGAATACATGTAAAATTTTATATTTGCTCATTTTTCACAGATGTACATTGCTGCTCAAGGTGCCTCCACACTGGGGAATAAAACAGCACAGTATTTAGTGATATGACTGCACATAATGCCAAAACTGTTGACTGTGGTGAAGTCATCCCAGAGGCACAGCACACAGATGTGAATCCAGGTCAATGAAAGCCATAACTAGTCCCACAACCCTCCAGCACCTCTAAGAGAAACTACTTATCCTGGTGACATCACAGTCTTCTGTACAGTGACAGTGTCAGAAAGAGAAAATGGTAATCTGATGTCTCAAGTAGCAGGAGAGCTCTTCACAAAGAGGAAGTTTAAAGAGTTTTCTAAGAATACTATTTTTGAAGAGCAAAATGTATTGAACAAATCCTGTATTTAAGTGAGAGTTTAGAAAGAGGAAATGATACCATTGTGAACTTCTTCCATCATATAATTAATGTCTGGTAGAGTTTTAGGCATCTGCTTTGCAGGCACAATCACTTCCTTAATCATCCAAAGGAAATTATTTGCCTCTACCAGAATAGTAGCAAGAAGGAAGCCTGTATTTTTCAAATGCAGTTAAATGATTAATACTGATATTCCTACTCACAGATAATAAATAACTTACTGTGCAAATTGCCCAGCTGAGTATGACGGCAACACCAAAAGTGTGAGATGATACTTTCTGGAATACTTTAAAAATTCTGACACATTACTGGAAAACCTGAAGACTAAATAAGTAATCCAAACTCAAATTTTCTGCTTTTCTCTTATAAAAAGCCCACATTACATTTGCTAACATATTCCAGCAAACATTTCAAGAGATCTGCTGACCATTACATGAGCTAGGAAGCTAAGTATAGCTTAACATCTATCAAAAATTAAACTGTCATAATGATTATGTATGTGATGGAGTGTATAATAGCTGATATCTTAGGGTCCTTTCCAATTACATATTTATCTAGTCAGTAAATGTGTGGGATATTTACAATTATGTTCTTTTTTTGCTTCTTTTCTGGTATTGAAATCAGTTTTTACAAGTAACTGCCATCAACAAAGATTCATATTTTATTTCACACAGAAAATATGAACTATGAAGAAAATATTGACATAGAATCACCTCTTCAAATTATATGTCAATATTTATTTAAATATTTAGCCATGTAAAAGGAATTAAAGTCTTAAAATTTCATATATATTTTTACTTAAAAGATTCTGGTTTTCATTCAAAGAAGGAGTAGGTGTTTAATATATGCTATTCTATTTCACTACTGCCTGAAGAACAAAATTTAAACTTTTTATGCAATATGTTCAATTAATAAAGAAGACATTTAGGGGTAGATGATTATGTAGGTATTATATTCATCCCTCTTAAAATTTCTTCCAAAATATTTTTTAATTAATTTCTGAGAGCAGGGGAGTTTTCTCATGTCTCCTGTGCTTTGGTATTTCAGTCCTTAGTATCTCAATGCTGCCACTACTTAACAGAAAACAATATTTTCATGGTAAAACACGTTGCTTATCCCACAGTACTTACCCTCCAGGGAGAATATTTTAGAATTCCTTTGAAGTCATTGAGGTTTTATGGTATCATGAGGAGACCCATCATATAGCAGTGTAGGGCCCAGATTCTTCTGATGTTTCAATGTAACTTCGACATTTCGGTATATATATACATATATCTATATATCTATATATAGATGTATAGATATCTAGACATACTAAGTGAGGCTGGAGAAGGCGCTGTACCTATACTTTCTTCTTTTAATCTTAGCACAAGTTTAATGTTGGAATTAAATCAAAGGATGGAGGTCACTGAGAAAATTTAGCACTGGAAATTCAGCAGACAGACCAATGACAAGAATGTGTTTCCTTAGCACTGATGTGGGGGAAGCAAACCTGGGGAAAGCTGAAGTGGTCTCCTCAAAGGCTTTAAAGGCCTTTGAATCCATGTAAGATAGTGATCCTGGTTAGTATCTGGTACTCTCTATGACTTCATTTGGGCTTCAATGTTACTTTTAAATGTGGGGGATTTTTTGCCCGTTATGTTTTGTTTCCACATGGAATTAAACAGTCCAGAATGTAATATCAGAAGGGTTCCCATCTGACATGGTGTTTCCTATTGAGTAAGAGATTAAAAAATCATAGATTACTTTTACATCTTGAGGACACCATATGGAAGAGAAAGAAAATAGGACATGAAAAGTCATGCTGATGTGTTACTATTTCATCATTTTCTTTACTTCTCATGCTAGTTAATATATGCTAGACTGTGGTATTAACCTTTGCAAAGACAAATTATCTCTTCTATTGCATTTCTTACTGCCCTCATGCAGTAACAGGGAACTACACAGAAGGAAGTGCTCTTCTAAGGTACACATTTTCATATTTGGAATAGGAACATAAGTCAACTCATCCTCCCAGTATCCAAATGCACTCAGTAGTTTTTCAATCATCACTGAATTATTCAGTTTATTAAAAACAAATTATTTCATTTTCATTAGACTTACTGCCTTACTCAAAACTTTCTACCATGTTAGGTATTCTGCTTTTATGTACTATAATTATTATCATTTTTAATTAATTGATTTTAACCTTTTAATTTGTGATTTATGAAGGGCAAGCAGAGCCTGATGTGTGACCAATCTGACCTATTTGTTCAAAGGATAATTTAAGTCTTTTAAGATGGCTGCAAGAAACAAACTATAACTAGTGGCATGAGTTCATAACACCACTAATTATTTAAAGTTTAATATTCTATATATACCTGCATTTAGTTTGGTTTTTGCCTGTCCTACACATTCTACAAGGCAAGAGTTATATTTTTAGTAAGTTGCTGTAGTCTACAGTTCTGTAGCATTTTGAGTGACTTGCCCTTATCCATCTATTTTTCTGCCAACTGTGAGGTTCATCTAGTGTGCTATCATTCCCCAAAAAGTATGAAGTCCTGTTTGATTTTAAAATTTATATCCTATAAAACGCTTATAGTGACCCTTGGATTTTAGCTCTGGTAACAAAATACTGAAATGCTTTCTTGTAGCAATTGACTTCATAACAAAGCTTACAAATCCCTTTGTTTTCTACCCATACATCTCCTAACAAGTTCTCTAAAGGTTCAGTCCAAATGAAACTCAGATCAGGATCTGGGTTCTGCAGTAGGCCTCTACTTCTCTTTCCACTTAAGATTTGAAATTTTACAAACAAGCACACAAAAATAATGCCTGTTGTGCCATACATTTTAAAGGTAAAATCCCAAAACCGTCACTTAAAATTAAAAAAAAGATGAGAAAATTACATGCGGGAATTAATTTTATTAATGTGGTTCATAGTATATATTTGGGGGGGAAAGATTATCTTAAATCTACTATTTCAGTATATATTGTAGAAAGTACATAACGATCACCTGACACTCACAATGAATAGACTGTTTTAATTGAAGCTACACTTGCTTTTCATGATAAATGGCATGGTGATAGTATTATAGATAGAAGTTTTATGTATGTTCAATTTTATTATAATAATGCTGGGGAGTATTGTTTTTGGTGCAGATTTCTTATATAATCCTCAAACAATTTTACGAAGGATTGGATTAATGAACAGAATCTAATTTATTCATTATTCCACAGCAAGATTCACATACCTTTGGATAATCTTTTCTTTTCCACCAGTTCCCTTCTTTTTCTTCCCTATACTTCAGCTAATAGGTAGGTAGCCTTAAGTCCACAGCCATTTTTACTGCAAAAATCAAGCCTTTATACCAAAATGTATATGCAAAATTCATCTCAAAGGCCGAATGGAAAGAATGTGGGAAACTTCCTGGAAAGTGGGAAGTACTATCTGAATTAAAAAAATATTTTTGTCTGTAGCTATGATCTGTGGCACTGCTGTATAGTGGAGTGAGAGGAACAAAGAGACAATCCTACATTTTCACTTTTTATCACTTGCACTTTACAGAGATGAGCATGATTTTCAGAATGGAGTCCTATCTATAAGACTCTTTCCAGAGGTTGCATAAGAAAACTTGTATTCAGCTTTGCTGTTAGGAAAAGTCCTTGTTTCAAATCATTCCTGGCTGCATTTTAGAAAAATCTCTAGTTACAATACTTTTCCATCAGCAAAGAAACATTAATTAATATTTCTTGCTGAGTAGAAAACTAGGATTATCAGTTTTTGGAAAGTCCAAAGTATTTTTGATGGGTGTAAGTTTGGGTCTTCCCAGTTCTGAAGATTTCTTCTCCCCAATTTTGAAATAAATGTGCAAATACCTGAAAGAAGGTTGTAGCCAGGTGGGAGTCAACCTCTTTTCCCAGGCAACTAGGACAGGACGAGAGCACCAGGGTATGTTAGGGTTGGAAGTAAGAAGGAATTTCTTCAGGGAACGTGTGATTAAACATTGGAATGGGCTGCCCAGGGAGGTGCTGGAATCACTGTCCCTGGAGGTGTTTAAGGACAGACTGGACATGGCACTTAGTGCCATGGTCTATCTGACACAGTGGTTTGGTCATAGGTTGGACTTGATGATCTCAAAGGTCTTTTCCAGCCGCATTTTTTGTTTCTCTGTTCAAAAAGATGTTTCTTGGTCTATGGGCAGCCAACAGTAAAGGTTCTGTAGTAGTTCAGAGCTCAACAACATTCCTTATTCACAGTGTGAATCTGATTTAACTTCTGCATCACCTTCACTCACACCCAATAGAGAAAAACGGTAGTGGGTTTTAAGGAGAAATGATTATATCACGCTGTTCCTACACATCCAGTCTGATGTATGGAGACTACCAACAGCTCTGACGTTTTTACCTGTTTCTAAACTTTCAAATTCTGACCTCTTCTCTGAGAGTATACAAGACTTTCTAGGACAGAAAACTTATACCTAAACTATTCTGGAGAGAGAGGGACATCTGCCTTTCCCATGCCTTTTTTCCACTTGTTGGTGGGATAGCGCAAATATGGTCTGTAGTCATATACAAATTTCCCAAACTTTGAATGCATTTACCTCTGTGCACTTCCTGCTGTTAGGCAAGACCAGAATTTTTAACAAAAAATTGTTTGATTTCCTGCAGTGAATGAGGATTCATGGCTATTCTCATCATATTGTAACTCCTCCTTCTTATTCTTTCTAAAATTGTTTTGCTCCCCATTACTCTCATGCCTGGCCCTTGTCAGATGAAATATCATTTAATGAATTGGATTAAACAGTGCTGTCATCACAACAGCATCAGCAGTTCTGTTTGACCTCTGGTTTTATAATGTTTCAATCTCCCTTAGGAATTAAAGTCAGATAAAATTTTAATATTTTTGACATTTGGAATTACAAGCATATGTTTAGGACACAGACAGCAAGAAGAAAAATACTGAAACTTTTAAAGGTTTTGCAAAGAAAGCATCTCTCTTTTCTCCACTTGCAGCCATTACTAAAATCACAAAATAAACCAAATGAACCAACTAAACAAAACTTTCTCCAGCTAGTTACTCTTATGTAAAAAGTTTTTTTGTGAATACTTTTTAGGGAAAAACATAGGAGAAAAACAACTGAAAAATAAAGCAGTTGATAAAAGGACTAAAGGAGCTAAAGAGAAATGAAGAATAAGAGGGAAAAGTTAACCTTAAGCATCATGAAAATCTTTCTGACTATGAAATTTTAAAAGATTGTCAAAATACATCAGTAAAATAATGAAAAAATTTCATTATTTAGAATAGGTAATGAGACAAAAGGCTAACTATTGCTATAAAAATTCAGGCAGGACTTAATAGGCTATAAATCCACCTCTACATCTTAATACCTATAGGTCTTTTGCAATTATAAGTGCAGATGTCTATTCAACATAGAATTTTTTTCTGAACATCAAATGGTCATTCACATAGTTTTGAAAATCAATAATATTTAAGATTTACCCTGTGAATCATGAAAAGGGCCACCAAATCAAACCTAAATTAGAGGGACCCTGCACTGACAGAATATAGTACTTAAATGGAAGATTACACCACTATTTATCAAAATCAGACCTCTGTGGCTGAAGACTCTGCGGCAGAACAGTTTTCAGAGAACATTGTCCCCTGGAGACAACACTTCAGGTGCATCCCTGAACATGAGAGGCCCCAGCAGTGGCCTTTCTATACACCCCTGACTTTTCCTTCTATGGGGCTACATCTGAAGGCTGAGTTTTAGCTGCCCAGAAAAGGAAGAGCAATAATGAGGACCAGATAAGAGTGTGCTGGACTTAGATGAAAGCAGACGACTGACATACATGCAACTCTCAAGCCCTTCTGAAGATGGGATAGGGCATATATGAATCCATGGTTCGGAGTTCACCAACCATCCCGTCTGCCACAGAGATAAAATATCAAAATGTCAAGATTCAGAATCTGCAACCTTGTGGTTTACAGTTGTTATGTACAGAGGAAAAGAATGTGTTTATTGCTCAGAAATGGAATATATATGAGCACATATAGGAGCCAATATAGAGAATAGAAGTATTTTTGCCAAAAGGATTCAAAACTCTTCAAGTGAAACCCAGCTGCTTTGATATTTTGATGCAAAAATTGAGACAAAAATTGAGGCTTGGTTTCTACCATATGAGGTTTTGCAGTAGCAGTTCACTCAGCTTGGGTTTCATTGTAACCTCCTGGATTTACTTATAGCCAACTATTAAACATTTTCTTTTGGTAAGGGATATTTTTTACTTGGTTTCTGCCCAAGTAGAAATGACATTGGAAAATCTAAGCAAAGTCCAGACATATGTTTGAATTAGATTGAACGGGTAAGGGAAGGAGGGCACTAGACTTTTTCATTAACAAACCTATTTTAAAATTAAAGTCTTTGAACTAGAAAATGCTCTTCTATTTTTTCTGAATCATATTTGCTTGTGTAATGAAGAATTTAAAGGATGAAAAAAAAAAATTGAACTAAAGCACAAAACAGACAAACAGAAAAGGAAAACCTAACAAAAACCCCAAACATACACAAAAGCTTGACTGAACTAATTCTTGTATTACAATACAGACACACACAAACACACACCAATTGTACATACCAAGGAATGATTCTACAAATCTTCCACTGTGCCAGATAGCTCTTAAGCCAATCAATGGGCAGAGACAGGAGTGAATGGCTCCAAACCTGAATCATTGCTGAGGAAGCAGAAGCATGTCAGCACACCTTTGCCAAAGCACAGTTGTGCCATATGTTACAGAAACTTGTCCCTCTACTGAGCTGTGCTAAATAATGTTCTACAAGGCAGAGAAACTACAATTTAAAGGGGAACATTTTATTGAGGAACTTGAGGCAAGCATTTTAGGTGGCAGAGAGTGGGAAGAAGGGCAATTCATTCAGAAAGTATGACAGAAAATCTGGACTGAGTACATTGTCAGTGTAACGGGCATGCCTGATTTTCACTTTTTCCCTGAGTTTTGCCAGTTTATGTGCATTTGCCCTTCAAAGGTAGATGCAATACATCAAAATGCATAGTTCTGGACAAAACGTATCCTGGAGACAATGACTAAAAAAAAAATGAGAAGCCTGTAAGTAAGTAGACAAAAGAACTTCTGAAAAGCGGTAGCTCTGTAAAGGGTCTTTAGAGACATAAAGATTTCATGTGGCTATTTAAATAATACCAGCTAGTGATACAGGATCTCTATTTGCATCTGCAACTGGTCTAGATTGGATCATTTATTTAAAACACTATTCATTCTAGTGGTTCTGGGGAAGAAACTAACTCGCCTGCTCCTTCAGAGCATAAAGGTCATTATAAAAATAAAGTGCATGCAACTTAATAAGAGGACAATTACGAAGTGAATAAGGAAGATAATGATTAACATTTTGAAATATCACAGAATCAAAAGTCAAAGATAGAAATACATGCAATGGGGAGTTCCATTAACTATTTAATTGCTTTTTAGGATTAGTTCTTCAGCACACACAGACAGACACTTGCTTTCACACATGCACACAGAATTTCTAGTTAGTGTAAGAGGGCAATTAAATTAGTTCGCCACTTAGCAGGTCGTGGCCTGCTAAGATAACTTCAATTGTTTTGTTCAGAGATTAGCAACTTTTTTGTTTGCAAACCCATTCTCTAGCATCAAAACCTGCAAAGACTAACAGATGATAGTCTTGTAAAGTAAGTTGAACCTTTTGGCTTTTAGAAAGAAAAAAGTAGTGTGAATATGAAGAGCATTGAACACATGTCTCAATGCATGCCTGCTGAAAGAAATGAGTTTTACTTATCTTGGTTTACCCTTCAAGATAAAATTAAAAATAAAAAAACAAACAAACAACAACAACAAAAAAAAAAACCAAGGTGGAAAGAGATAAGAAATCGTTCTCTAAAGAGACAAAAAAATATTTTTCTCACCAAATTAAAATATAATAAATTTATTTCATTCCTAAAAAATCTTTCTGATCACTAAATCTATACAAGGAAAGAAGTAGAAAAAGCTTTCCTGTATAAATCCATTGTGTCCATATAGAACTGTGACAGCAGAGAATGGAGCCATTTACTGAGTTTTCATTTTGCTAACAGATTTTCACTACATTGCTGGAAGTCACTCCTCATTTTAGCACTATCATTTGCAATTTAAAACCATGCAATTTATCAAGAAATTGTACTAATAAGATTAAATCTTTTCTGCTGGCTTTGAGTAGAATTCATTACATAAAATGAATTTGATCCAAAACCAGTATCTAGACCACTGTTTGTAAATTGCTTAATTTTCCTGTCTGTATCTGGACAGCCCTTGAGTTTCCCTTAGGCAATAGCAGTCATTTTCTGCAAGTGGCAAGATACTGTCTGTCAACCACATCTGAAAGCCTCAGTAATATATTTGGGGTTTGTTCTCTAGCTTCAAGTGACAGAGTGGGAAAAAAAAGGAAGAAACAAATGCATTGTCTTCAGTCAAACACTCCTGTTTTCCTGTCCCAACTCTTCAATTCCCTCATGAAATAATTTTGAAATATTTCATATATTCTTTTTTACCCTTATGATTTCTAAATTGCTGCAAGAAATTTTGTTTTTCCTCCTGAACCTCTAGTAGAAGTAGTTCTACTACTGGTTTTTCTCCCAAAAATCAGCTTAATGTTGGATTGCTGATTTTGAGGATCAAATCGAAGGCAGATTCTTTAGTGGCACATTCTGAGTAATTTCTGACCAGAAATAAAAAAGGAATAATTTCAATTTACAAGTCCAGCTGTCTTCCTAGGAAATCAGAAAGCATACTTGAGGTGCAGCACATCTTTTCTCAGCTTGGGGTCCAAACCAAAAGTGAGCATATTGCCAACTTAGCTGTTCTTTTATATATTTCTGCTGGCAATAACCTTGCAAAAGCTGTATGTTGAAAACAAAAACAAATAAAATGTAAAAAAAATGCACTTAAATTTCAATATTTAGGAAAAATTTTCATTTCAGACAATGTATATGAGCCTTAAGGGAAGGGTTAACATTTCCAGTGTGTCTGAAAATCAGCTATCAGCTAAGATAAGGAGTATGTGTTGTCTGGCCTTAAACTTAAAAGCTGGCTGGCCCTGTACTGTATTTTCCACGACTGTTCATGACTTACTGAAAGAACTTGCAAAAGTCATCTGGCCAATCTGTTTCTATTCCCAAAAGACCAAAGCAAAGCTAATGCACTTACCTTTATGCAGGACTCCATAAGCCTTAGATGTACTTAACCCTCTGTGTGATGCTAGCAGATACTGCTATTTTCAGTTATTTTGGATCAGATTCTGTGATCAGTTCTACTCCCATGAATTTGACATTATCGGTGTGTTTTGTTTTTATATTCAAGTGTGTGTATATAGGAAATGAATTTGCAACGTATATTTATTTTAAACAGAATTTTTTTACAAGGGCAACGGGAAGGGGAAGGAGAAGAGGAAGGGAAGGGAA
>VWZW01000402.1:457602-530349 GCA_013397115.1 Edolisoma coerulescens
AGGGAATGGAAGATTTTACATGAAGATATACTCCCTTGGAAAATAATATCAAACAAATATTAAGCAATACAAATAAGTAATGGACAGAGGGAATATTTTAGAAAGAAAGCCTTAGCTGTGGAGGAAGTCATGTCTGCAACAAGCTCAAGAGAACAGAGTTGTGGATTTCCTTACTTTTCAAAGCAAACTTTTACATTATCCATCTGGAAGAGGCCCATTTCCATAACATATACAAGGGAATTTTCTGTGTGTAGCACAGTAATTACAACCTGTGAAAGGTTCGTTTACCCTTCAAAAAGACTATTTTCATGACACTATTAGTCAAGAATTTACCATATGGCTGCAAGTTTGACCTTTTACTTTTTTTCTTTTAATCAATAATCCAGGCAACTTGAAGATTTTTTTGTTAACTTAACTTTGAGTGTAGGGTTTGGTGGGTTGAGAAATCAGGGACTTTCCAAACAATCTCTCCACAGATGGTCAGATGCAGCATAAGGTGAGAATCAGAAAAGCTGCCACTTAGATACCCTCTCAAAGTTAAGAATAAGCACCCGGTGAGCATGTACAAGATACTAAACAGGTTTAGAGAGTTTAGAGGGAGTTGAGAGTTTAGAGAGAAGAGCTACTGGGCTCTCTTAGCCTTTTTTTTTTTTAATAGCAATAACATATGGATGCCAGGAGGCTGTCAGTGGGGCAGTGAAAACTGAAGGTAAATTAAAAACAGAAGTGGAATAAACTTTAGAAGAATTAAAAACTGCCAACACAGCCTGATGTCTAAAGTTGATAATGGATTTGTATTTCCTCCAGTCCTCTGAATTCTTTATCACTACATTTCCCTGTAAATTATTAGGGTTGCATTTGGCATGAGGGAACTTCTATATAATGTATCCCAGTGAATTACAAAGGGATCTGCAAGCAGAAATATATATTGCCTCTTTTTAGAATTTAATATGTTGACTGCCCTCTAAAAATGCAGTCTCTATCAGCACAAATTTAATGCATAACGTCATCTGTTTGACATATAATTGACTTAATTTAATAATGCATGACAATATTTGATTTGGGATTGTGGTTCATCCAAAGACATTGAAAAGGTGAACACACTTACACAGCAAATAAGAGCACTTTAAAAAAAAAAAAAAAAAAAGCTTATCACTAGTTTCTGTGTTTAAAGAGACCACTGCCCTACAACAAAAGTCTCTCCTTTATTTGTTTTTATTCATCCTCCTGTAACCTGTGATTACTAACAGCAAAAGAATTAGAGAAAAAAGAGCTAAAACAGCTTTTTTCTCTCCGCACCCCNCCCCACCCCCCCCCCCCTCCTTCTGACTTACATATCTTCCTTATTTTGCTGTATTTTGAGAATAAATCACCTCACATTTTCCCCTGAAAAGTCTTCTTGACTGTTTTGGAAAATTACCAGCACCTAGTGGGGAAAAAACAGTTTTAATAAACAAGTGAGAAAAATGTCCACCTAATGAAAACAATGCCAAAAGGAACAAAGACCAGTTGTTCTATGTGAAATTGTTTCAAATTTCTGGACACTGTTTGCCTAAATATATGGACAAGATCACGCTCCTTTGAAAGAACAGTGCTTTATATTAATAATGTTGTTCTTTCAAAATGGACTTGACTGTTCTCTAATGCATCTATGACATGACTCAAAATATTCTTCCCACACGGAAAAATATAATCCTATTCTGCAGGTGAAGGAATGAGAGAATAAAGGTCTTAGCCTAATTCTACTGAAACTTATGAGCTTGTCATTCATTTTGGATGCTTTTAAAATCCAGAGCATTAATAAAGACAAAGGTACATAAAGAAGGACTAATCAGAGATTAGTGGATGGAAAACTACAATTTCCAAAATTTTTTTTCAACAATAACATCAGTCTGGAGGCCACAGGAATGCTTTATGCCTTGTGGTGAGTTGACCCTGGGTGGATGCCAGGTGCCCACCAAAATTGCTCTACCACACCCTTCAACAAGTGAAATTTTTCAGACAGGAAGAAAATGTTCTTTCTATAAGATTTCAGTAGATCAATACAAATATTAGTCATTTCCTACATTTGCCAAAACAGGTGTAGAAAGAAGGAAAACAATAGGAAATATGAAGAAAATATGAGAAAAAATAGAATTTTGTCAATAGCTGTAGAATAAGTTGTCCCTCACAGATATATGTTATGGATTGGTAAACATGTATCAGTGGCTGCTGTGAATTCTGGCTTGCTTTTGCTGTCAACAAAGTCAATTTTCTGATTCATTAAGAGTTCTTTTGCTTTTTTTTTGAGTTCTGTCTCATGTAGATGTTTCTTCTGGTGTTGGCAAGCACAATTCCTCCTAAGGCAGGATGAAAAGAGGCAGACAGAAAAACATGTAGGGAGAGTGTGTAGGTAGAAGGGAAATCAAATGAGTAGGGAAGGCAGAGCAAGAGTCCATTTTTCTAAGTCATCCAATATTCATTAATTTAGCATTCTCCCAGGCATATATATGCTAGTTTAGGTGCTGCAATTATTGAATTTCTCTAACAAAGTCAGAATGTCAAGTGAAGGACTGATTGCAACCTGGTGAATTACCTTCCTTCTCAGAAGTTATCTTTTGATAAACTAGATCTGTTGCCTCCAAATTTGAGACAATTTTAAAGTCTCCTGGTAAGAAGATAAGCTAAACATATGAAAATTGTGAGTGGCTATAGATTCCTTAGCATCAGTGCAAATGTGAGCAGATGCCTCACTATGATCAGAGAGTGTACTGAAGGAAAAAGAGAGAATAATAGTGCATAATCCTTTTCTTTATTCTCTTTGTTGGATAGTCTGTTGTTGAAATATCAGTTTCAGTCCATTGACTTCTGATTGGATCTCCCATTTATTTACAACTCACCATTTAATTTCATGAGATTATCTTGGCATTCCTTTGGTTTTAGACTAATTTAGTCCACTTTTCATCCTTTTTTATGGATTTTCATTGCTACTGGCTATTGTTATACCTCATGATCTATGAAAGACTTTCTAATAGCTGTAAAACAATTGTAAAAGTTTATTTCCAAAGACTGTAGCAGGTGGCTTTGAGGTGACCTTTAAACATGGTCTTTTCTTCTCTTCTGGAGTCATTTTCCATTTATATTGATGTAGCTAAATGAGGAATTAGGCCTAGAAAATCCAACTGTTGGAAAGAAAGCAGAGTTAGAACAGGAATTCACCTTTGCAAGTAACATTTTATCTTGTTCAAGCTGGCACAAGTTCTGCATTGATGAGCTCCAGAGAACAGGTCCTTTAGAACATGTTACTTCAAGAGTGTTAATATGCCTCTAAGCCTTTTTATTCATTTGACTTTCTTTTTTCTTTCATTCTTTTCTTTCTCATCATACTTCAAAAGAGTTATTCAAAATACCTTTTCAATTAACTCCCTCAACTTGACAGCATATGGTTTTTCAATGCATGACAAGATGCCCACTCTGCTTTTTTGGCTGAAAGGAGAGAGTGAAAATTCTGTTGATCTTTTAGATCAGCAATGAAGTGGCCTTCACCTACTGCAGCAATATTTCCTTCTCTTGGATGCAGTGAGGTTTAAAAATGCAACATTATGTGAAAATGTTCTACACACGAAGGAACGTCCTTCCTACATGATGAGAAATTTGATGGACATTACTCTTTGCTGTCCCTAAATGGCAGTAAAAACAGCAAGTGACTAGAGATTGCCTAATTTCAAATCAAATCTTGGGAATACTCCCCTGAAATCCTGCTAATACTCCACTTAAATCCACTTAAATGGATGTTAACTATTTAAATATTGGAATGTGAGGAAAAAACAGCTGCATGAGAATAATCATTAGATTTCTAATTCTGTATTTTGGCACTTACAACTATCTCAGTGCACCTGCAATTGACTAGAAGGAGAATAAAAATCTCATGGAATTTATGCATCATCCTTCAGTATCATTCATGCCAAAAATTGGATCAAAGCCTATTACACTGAATTTTGAATAATCATCAGATGGTCAAATTGTTTTTAACTGCTTATTTAATTTAATTTATTACAGCTCTTACCTTATGGTGCTTTGAGATGTAAAATGATACAAATTCTATTAATGGAAACAATAAATAGATGACAAGTATGATTGAAAAATAAATTAAACATTTTAAGAAATAAAAATACAAGTTCATGAATTGAATCAAGTGTGTGCTGAGCCTGACCTAGTTAGAGTCCTTAAGCACAAATCCAAGTATCACCAAAACCTCAATGCAATAGCTGGATTCATATTTATCTGCCCTAACTGCAGAAAACTGAAAACTTGTCATTTTGTAAGAACATAGAACATTTTGGAAAGGAAGCCCAAAACTAGTGTTAACAGGTAATAAATGATGAATCTGCCTGTATCTGTGCTATTTTTATATATATATATGAAATATTTAAACATAATCTTCAAGAGAAGCATATAGGTTAACTCCTCTAAAGATAGACCTTCCACATGAGAAGTTTCATCATTCTGAGTGATTTGTCCAAAGTTAGATGTAAGAAATTTCTTATATGTATGTGTCTCTGTAATGATGCTTCAACCCCAAATTTACTTCATGATTGGTGTCCCAGATTAGGCCAAAAACCTATTAACCCAATGCTTTGTCTCTGATACTGATCAGTGGTAGTTTCAAAGGAAAAGGTTATATAAAACAGAGAAAATACACTTTCCATCTGTACCTTCCTGGTTTCTGGGAGTCAATGTTACAAGTGTATCCTGAACTTGAGGCAGCAATTATAGGAAGTCCGCAACAGGACTTTCTTTCAGGCCCTCTCTTACTGCCCTGCTTTTGGCTTATGTCTTCCACATAATGCCATGAAAAAATGGAAGAAGCTTCTTCATTCCATTGGAGCTTTTATAGATCTCAGTCATATCTTCTTTATTTAGCTTCTCCTTGGTAGCTTTCCCTCTGTTCTGACTGACCTCACAGCCCTTTTGGGGGCTCTACCCTTGCATCAGTGAAAGAGGGCGCAGCATTTACACTGCGACTGTTCCAGAGGTTTATACAATGGCACAGTCACGTCTCTCATCTTGTTCTTTATTGTCTTTCTGATAATTTCAACGTTCTATTTGTTCTTTAAATTGCTATTCAGTACCAGGCTGACATTTAGAAAACTGTACACAATTTCCTTGTGGAATACTGAAAGCTAATTTAGAGCCAATCACTTTGTGTGTATAATTAGAATGCATTTGGTATTTTTCCCCCTTGAAAATTATTTTGTATTTATCAACAATGAATTTCATTTACCATTTTATTGTCATGAGAGTCATCTGTAGTATTTTGCAGTCAATTTTAGTTTTAACTATGTGAATAATTTTTTATTACTAACAAAGCTTGACATCTCATTATTCATTCTGTTTCCCAATAACTTATGAATATGTTTAACAGCAGAAAACCCTGGTAAATAAAATAAAAATTCTATTTGCCATTAAAGTTTCCATTAATGAGTGGCAATAGCCAACTCAGACCAATCCTTTCTCTTTAAAATTAGGATTCTTTTTTTCCAGTGTGCACATTTGTCAGCACTGAATTTTTCTTTCTTTTTTAGTGTCCAGTCACACAGTACTGTACTGTCCTTTGCCATTCTTCAATCAACTTTCATCTTTGCTGCTGTTAATAACTCAGTATTCATCAGGGAGCTGTGTCCTTTGCTATTGACCCTCTCTTCAGGTCAGTTACAAGCTTGTCAAACAGCACAGGCTGCAGCATGGATCACTGTGGCACTACAGGGTTTGACCTCAGTGCAAAAGCACTGTTTACCCCCATTTTGTTTCCAGTGTTTATCCAGTTATTTATCCACAGGAAGACCTTCCCCCTTCTCTCATGACAGATGATTTTCTGTCTTATCCTTCTGGTGAAGGATATTGTTGAAAGCCTTTGTAGACTATATAACATACATCTCCCTGTTCCAGAGTTGCTGCCTCCAGGACATTGAAATTTTAGCTGCTGCTTTTCATAACCATTCTGGGTTTGATGCAATTTTCTTTCTTAAAATTAAATATTACTGTGAAAGGTTCTGAAGGGACATTTTAATCTTTCAAGAATATTAAAATTTATGTAATTTTCTATTACCAACAGGCTTTTCTCAATGTGACTGAATGTACAGCTCAGGCCTTAATTAAAAGATGTTTCTTTCCTTGTGAACTTTTTAATTAGGAATTACAATAAGCAGATATGTATGTTTTCTAATTGCTTATTCCTTACATTGTTCCTTGCCAGGATATTATCCAGTTTACATGGAGGTAACTAGATTCTCTCTTTATAGCTGTACTTTTGCTTTGAGCTGTTACATTTTACACTAACATTTCACTTGCAACCTACTTGATTAATTGATAGTGTAGTACTATTAATACTCTGCCCAGTCAAACCTTCACTTCACTTACGGGAATGCTCTGGTGTTTGAACTCACAGTTAAAGTATTTACTTTATTTCACCTCTTTAATGTCATGGTTTCATATAACACCTTTTCTCTCATTTCAGTACCATTTGCATCCTGCTATTTCAGTATTTTTCTGACTCTGATCCTGTTTCTGAGATGCCTGCTATGCCATATCTCTCATAATCGTAAATGTTTCTACTTCATTATTTTGTATCCAGCTTTGCATAGGAGTAGGCAAATAGCTGACCTCCATCTCTCTGCTTCCCTTGTAATTCTCTGCTGAAATGGAACTCTAAGTTATATTTTCTCTCCCTTGAGAAGATAGAGTGGCTCTGGTGGGCACCTGGTATCCAGCCAGGGTCAACCCACCACAGAAACAAATCCATATTTGATAAAATGAAAAAAGTACATTTGAAGGACAAATACATTAAAAACCCAATATATTTCATTCTATCTTGATGGGAAATTCCCTTCTGTTTCCCCTTTCCGCTTCCATTACACAAAGACAGGAAAGAATTCTCACTTCTCAAAAATAGAAGATTCATAAAGACTCAAACTCAAAAATAAGAATATTATTTTTGATCATTTTTTGGAAGAGAATAGAGGTATATTTAATTTAAATTTATTCAAATTAATTGCTGCCATTATTTTTTCTTTTTTCTGTTGTCTTCCTAGCTGGCCATCAATATAAAAGCACCTCCAGGCCTACAGCTGAAACCAACACGTAGGTGAGACCTCTGACATTGCTGTCAACCATTTGTCATCTGATCTGAGGTGGCTGGCCATCACAAGTTGCCTTAGCCTAGGGCACATTCTTACTTAGAAGGGCTGGTTTTGGTAGTAGTGGCACTGTGGTAGGATTTCATTAGACTCAATTGCAATCGATTGATAAACATTCAGTTAAAATTTCTAAGGCTTTTTTTGTTTGTTTTAAAGGCCTTCTTCCCCATATAATTATGTGTGGCAAATACCATTTTTTCTCTGAAAAACTATATGAGGAAAGAAGCCAAAAATACTACCTTTGCCTAGTAAATGTTCAGAGATTTATTTGTGGGGGTTTTTTAATATATGAATTCCCCAGGTTATACCTGTTAACTCACATGAAATTTTGTACAGCCTTCTTCCCCAGAACTTCATCTTTCAAATTGTGCTGCAGTGCGCAGCCTTGGGATGTATGGAAAACATAAGACAATTTTGTTCTAATGAACCTGATAAAAGGCAGAGAAAGGTGCTAACACAAGTCTTACAATTACAGTCTGTTAAGTGCAATTGCCAAAGATGCTACCAATTTCATATTAATATAGAAGGCAAAGGCTTAATAAACTGCTGTTGTCAGTTAAAAACAAAACATATCCAGTGAGAAACATGATGTTTTAAAAATAGAATCTGTTAGCAACATTAAAGTATGGGCATTTGAACACACTACCTGGAAAATATTAGTAGTAATTCTAATAGTAAAAAAAAGTTGAGGTATTTTTCATTAACCCAATACTTAGATCTGGAGATCTAGGATCAGTTTCTTCCTCTGTCTCACATAATAAGTCATCCCTCTCATCTTCTAAGAGAAGAATCCAGTCAGCATGCTAGAGGATGTTTTGTGATCATGTTCTTCCAGTCTCAAATGTAAGTATTATATCACTGTGTGTTAAGAAACATAAATAATGACACGGTCTACTACTTTGGACCTACAGTTGACCTCTTACTCTGCAAACAGCAAAGAGTGTATCTAAGCTTAGCTCTTGCCCATCCCAAGTGAGAGCTTTAGCCACAGGAATATCAGAAATCTGGTATCAGCTCCTTAGCATCTCTCACAAACAGAGCTTTTCTTCATGTAATTTTTTTAAATACATTTTAGATCAATGAGACAATTACTCTACATCTTAATGTTTATGACAGTCACTTTCAGGGTGATTCCAATACCTGCTCTGATATTAAAATAATTTACAAAGAAAGAATACTAAGCAAAATTTCTACCCAAAAAAACCCCACCTCATTTGCTTTTTTGTGCTAATGGATAGTTGTTTGTTCATCCTGCTGCAGAATAAGTGTTCCAGGCAGAAAGGTTTTCAGATATGAGATCAGGTTTTTTATATCACTGGTAAGTTTTCATGGCTGGGCTGCTAAATAGAGAGTCACTACAGTCAGTTGCATAAGTCTTAACTTTATTTCTTCAGCCTTACTTCTAAGGGCATGAAACGAAAATGGTTCTACAAAGTGATGCAGCAAATTGAAACATATTCTCTTTTCATTTCAGGTGAATCCTCTAGATGAAAATGGCCCAAAGCAGAAAAAGTTCAGATTTCCTCAATGGTGAATGTTCAATGATAAAATATTCATCCAGTTTGAGTGAGGAAACACTAAGTATGCATAATTGCTTTGCTCTGCTGACCTCCTTTTCCATGGGCCCTACAACACAGATCTATGTAAGCACTTTATCAGGGATTTCCTGGCCTGGGCTAGTCTGGACTGAGCGGGGCTGTTTTATAATAATTCTTCAAGTCCTCACAGAGCAGAACCTCTGCAGCCCTGGGCTGCATTATTACCTCCTTGTCAGTTTGATGGTCCTGGTGGAAGAATGACCTGAATTTTCTTTGCTCTGCCTCTAGGCATCCCATCTCTGACTTGGCTTTCATATTTATCAAGTGGTTTCAGAAGTCTTGGGGGAAAAGGAGAATATATCATGGAGGTAACTGTCTATCTCATCCAGAGAAGACATAATAAAATTCATCATTCTTTTTAGGCATCAATCTCCAGGGTATGCGATTGCCCATAGTCAGTAATTTATGAAGTGACTCCCTTTTGTTAGCATGAATTGCTGGTACATCAGTAGATCAGTGAGTAAAAATCAGAAGTGAATTAGCTAATCAATACTAGTTGAAAGAGAGATGTGTATTTGAAATTTCAACTCAAGCTTTGATTTTTTAAAAAAAACTTTGAATAATTTAGGAATTAGTTAAGATCTGCAAAAGTCTTTCTTGCAAGCAGAGATGATAAACACATAAACCTGAAAATTTGGGTACAGTGAGACAAAAATCTTTCCTAAGATAGCCATGAAAAAGAGAAAACTAAGACATTTTCTTTACTGAGGTGACTTTCTTCTCTACAGCTGTCTATTTATAAAAATAATTATATTCTCAGCGTAATCAAAGGGTTTCAAAATTAACACTCTCAGTTTTGTGGACTATGAAGACACACTGCCAAAAAGGTCTGGACAGAGGAACTTTAAATGCTGGCAAAAAAGTACTTGTGAGATTTATGGATTACAAAGAGAGCATGTAAATGCATAATCATATTTACTGTTTCTCTATTATACCCAGCCAAAGCCACTAAGAATGTAATCTCATTAGGTTTAAATTGACTACACATTGCTTTGGCAATATTTGTAAAACTCTATGGGTTGGTAATCAGGAAATGGAAGAAGTGGGTTAATAAACTCTCTAGTTTCAATTGAATATAATTTAAATTATAAGACAATAGTCATACTTTTAGGAATATAAATATTTGAATACCCTCACAAGGTAATACAGTACTGAGTATTTGACATTGATTTCCTGTCTAATACAACTACACTCATGTGATTCTGTAATTCACTTGTCCTTCTCAGTGAAATAGTTACTATATAACCCTTGTAGGAGCCAGGAAGAAATTGATGGTGAACACCACAGTAAGGGCTTAATGGAATAGCAGAAAGTAAATGGAGATTAAACAAAATCAAAGGAAATGCTTTATATCTTTTCTTAACATTTAGAAGTAATGATGGAACCACAGAAAAATTCTTTAGCAGATGGCAAGTCATCTTAATCAAGTAAATTAACGGATCGCGCATTAAAAAAAATAAAGCAGTGGGTTATTTGACACACACTGTAATTATATTGGACATATTGCTTTCAATGAACGTTAAAGGACAAATTAACATTACAGTTGTGCCAACTATGCTTCTAAATCTGTTTTTCGAGCTCATAATTAAAATCCCAAATTATTACTGCAGCAAATTAACTCTTTTAATAGGATTCGAATATTAGAATCATCAGTATTTGCTTTTATTTCCCCCCCAAAAAAGACTCTTAAAAAATACAAGTCTAAACAATACAGCACTTCTGCAAATTCTAAAAGGCTAGATGGCATAAAATTGTATCTTTTAACATGCATATTTCAAAACTACAGCTTTTTAAATGTAGTATGATACTGTCATCTATTTCAGTATTATATAATATTCTACTACAATTATAAAACTGTACACAGTAAAGACACAATTTAATTTTTAGTCTTTGCATTTCAAAAGATTTCATACCATAAAACTTCAGTTGATCTTATGTATTTGTTTTTATGAGGATCATGTCTGAAAACTGAACACAAAGAGAATCTCTCTGTTGAATTCCAAGAGAAGTGAACCAGATTAATTTTGTTTATTATTTCCAAATGACTATGTCTTTCTCCTTCAACCTGGGCACCTTCACATCCCTTTTTGTAATTATTTCTGTCTTATTCTGATCTTTACCTCTCTAAAACTTGAATTTATTTTGGGGTTGATTTTTATTTCTCTAGAAAATGAAGAGCCTAAGGAAATAGAAATTATAGCAATATTTAAGCACACAACTGAGTTTTTTAAACAATTTTTACTGAAAGAATCAAAGATTTTTCAGAAGACACACTTTCCAACACAGTGATATCTGACAGTTTTGTCCTCCATCCCAGCAATTTTAGCTTCTTAAACCAGGATTTAAGGACATTATAACCCTGTTAATTGAACTAAAACAAGTTTTAGTTTACTTTAAACTCCATGTGCTTAGTTCCAGCATTAACTTCCTCTTCTTTTCCTATTTTCCCTTTAAAAAGTTAAATTGAAAGTATATGAGACATAAAAACTTAACTGTCTATTTGTGCTTTCTTGATCTACCCCATTAATTCAAAGTTCCAGTTTATTTCCTGTGAAGCATTCAAACATGAAATCACACTATAACGAGTTTCATTTTCCTGTAACTATCCTGTTAACATCGATACAGGATTTCCTAAAATAAGCTGATATTTTGTATGGAAGCTTTGGTGGCTTGACATCTCATGGAAAAGATTAGACTGCTTTCGTGTTATGAGACACTTCTGCTTACTGAAATGGGTGTGGTGATACATTAGAAAAGTTTTTGGAAGCACAAAGGCAACAAGTTCAGATCTCACTTAAAAAAATAAATAATAATAATATTATTTTTAATCCAGTGACCAGGATTAATTCACTCCCTCACAATCCCTATACACTAAATTTAAAAGAAAAAAAACCCAAACTTATAATTTAAGTCATGTGAGCCAGGCAACGACAATGGAGGGTCACTTTTGATTTTTGTTCTTACAGGAATATTCCAATACTGTGCTTTAACCAGATAGTGGGGTTTTATAATTTTCAAATGCTTTTGAGTAACGCTTGATTTCAAAAGCCTTCTAAAAAAAAATTTTCAATGGTTTGAAAAATCTCATTCAGGTTTCTGCCTATATGCTAAATTTATACATATACACTCAATCTGAGAAGTTAATAAATATCAATTTATAGATATACTTGAATCATTGCAGAATTAGGATCTTGTTATCTTCTTTCTTAATAAATATGTGGTCTAATAAGAATAATCCAAAATACACCATTTTACCAATGTAATCAAAGCTATCAACCATTTTTCATTGTGAGGACCATTATCCTGTCTTGTTCACAATAAGCTGGGATAAATTTTTAGTCTCTCCCCAGCATTTTTCAAAATACTTTTGTCATCTTCACTTGAATCATCTGTTTAACTTCAGCCTTAAAGGAGATACTTCCATTTCCATAGTTCAAAATGTTGTTGTACCATATGTGAAGTCTTATACTTCTGCTATACTTAAATAGTCATTATCTCCTTGCAGTAATTATATCCAAATATAAACCAAGTACTACACAGCTTTAATGATGTATAACCCATCTCATTTTAGCATACCATTGTAGGGATCTTTTATGGCACTCTTAATGATATGTTGTAACAGATTACCATACTTAATTTACAATAATAAATTAATTTAATGAATATTAATGTCACCTCTTTAAATACTGTACAGTAGACCTTTGTTTTTAATATACTCATTCAACAATTTAAGTCTCAGAAACTATGACACCACTTTTTTATCATCCAAAGATTGTAATGCTACACATTGGGTTACGCAGGGCTGGTGATATCTATGTAATTTCTTGTGAAAGTATCTCACAGAAGCCAAGGATTATAAATAAACTGCTTAAATCTTTTATAACATAGATCAAAATAACATATTTCTGCAGAAAAAAACCTAGCCCCATCAAACTGAATTGTTTTCAACAAATGAGCAAGAAGATCTTACTTAAATATATATTCATTCTGCTTCAATAAATTGGTCTGTCACTTGTTCCTTACTTCTATGTGTTTCTTTCATTACAGTAAAACAATTGATAAACATATATACCTAAGAACTCATGCAAAATATAGCATTAGTAATAAATATTTTATACTCACATATACATGTCAATCACCTAAATTATGCAAGACATAAGTATATGTGGAATGTTTCTATATTTAGAATGTCTTCGGTTTTCATACACTTTGAATAACAGAGCCATATTCACACCATTGTAGGTGCGCAATTTTTCATTTCTTACTCTTTTTATATTGTCATGGCAGGAGAATGATGAGGCTTGCTACTGTTTTTAAATGATAAAGAATATGTTTACAAAGCAATGCCATAAACACACATCTTCTTTAATGAAATTTTTATATAAAAAATTAAGTAATAGTGGTTTAGTTTTAATAAATCCATTATACCTGAAAAAAAATATTAGTGTTTTCATCATGTTCCCTAAGCAAAGAAATATGTGTGGCCATTTAATATAATGTTTACTTTCAAGTTTTCTTTGAAGCTAAGGGCAGTATTCATGTACATGTTTCCTGCAATGACTAATTTCTAATACATAGTTTGGTATAAACAATTTGGAAGTTTTATCAGAAGATTGAATGTCAGACATTTATTCTATTCATGTGTTAAATTTTATCTAGAGGAGTTTTTTTAAGATTCAATATGGAATTACATTAAAAATATATGTAAACTATATAGAAGTACATTAAGCATATTCACAATTAAAAAAAAAATAAAAGGTTGCCTGTAATATTTGGGGAAACTTTCAATTCTGCCTTAATTAGTCTATTCTTTAAAGCTACTTAGTAGGAAGACAAGTTTTCTGTTACATTTACTGTACCCTGAACTCTCTTTATGGCCCCACCAGACCAGAAAAGACCGCAGATCTAAGAGAACAGAAAAGTCACAGGCTCAGACTCAAGATTTTTCTTCACCAGCTTCTCTAATTTGATGCTCTGTCTGCTACTAAGCTCTGAATTTTCATGAAATTTTAAATTTTAATTGGATTTGTCCAGTTTGATATTTTTGTGTATTTTACCCTTCTGTCACACTGTACTGGGGATGGGTTCAGCTTCCATGTGAGAACTGACAGGTAAGCAGAAAAACTTGGCCTTTGCATAAACTCATGTTCTTAGGAAATCAAATCAAAATGCTTTTTGATGCCAAGTTAGCAAACATTGTGTTCAGTAATACTCACAAAGTCTAGGTTTCCCAGACAACCAAACTACAGCTTAAACTCATAATACTTTTCATGATCAAAAAACTGTCCTAATTATGATTGTACCATTTCCTCTCAAATATTAGAGCAGCTTATTAACACAGAAAAAAACAGAGAAAGCATATATGTCCTCACGTTGTGAGGTGTGACCTTAATGGAGGTTAATTATTTCTCTTAAATCTTAATCTAGACTTCTTTGGCCTTCTCTTTAAATTGGAAAGAAATGGCTTTATTCTGTAGACATACCTTCATGGAAATAAATTCCACTGTGTTTTTCCCTCTGAGTTTGTAAAATGATGAAATACTGAGCAGATAATCTAAAAATGTGTATTTCATTTGTATCCTTTATTTTGGTTTTGGATTGTGCATCCTCCCCACCCATTTTCTGCGTAATTAATTTTTGACATCTGGAATCTGAAAATAAGACCTCTATATACAGACCCGGTCTGAACTGATCTGTACACGAGTGACATACCCATCCCAGGATGTGAGCTCCCTGATCATCATGATTAAGGACCTGTTTTAAGCATGTCATGGACAATTACAAGATATTTTTCCATGAAACCAAGCTAAGTGATATTTAAAAAGTGGGCTTCAGTCTTGTAATATGGAGTTGGAGAAGGTTCAAGACAAACAATTGGTCTTATCATATGTGGAAACACCTTTAGCCCTTCAGATGAGATGTAGTGATAAAGTGGTCTAAGATACCTTCCCAAAACCAAATCTTAAGTGCTGCATGAAATACTTAAATATACACCCAGATTTAAACATAAGCCATAAACATAAGGCTCACTCTGTTCTAGTGCATGAAACAGACAACTAATTGTTGCTTATTTATATTTATATTGGTTATTTATATTTTCTATGTATTATTTATTTATTTATTTATTTATTCATGCATGAATCAAATAATTAATATGGCTCATTTTGTTTTAGAACTCCAGCAACAAATGATTTTTTAAAAGGCACTTGCTTATTTTCACATTTATCATTTAAGGCTAT
The DNA here is from genome assembly GCA_013397115.1 of Edolisoma coerulescens. Taxonomy (NCBI): domain Eukaryota; kingdom Metazoa; phylum Chordata; class Aves; order Passeriformes; family Campephagidae; genus Edolisoma; species Edolisoma coerulescens. The sequence goes on from VWZW01000402.1 coordinate 472,615, forward strand.
CTGTAAGAAAGTAGAGTGTCTATTTTAAGCCTTTATTTTGTTTTTCTTTTCTGTCTCTTCTGTTCTCAGTCACTTTGTTCAGAATCAACAATGTAATTAAAAAATCACAACCAGGAAGCAAGAAGGAAAATTACCAGGAACGTGATTTATACACCATCGTTCAGACTCCTCATTATTATCTGATGAATTATACATATTTATGATAGCAATGTAAGGAAAAATATGCCAAAAGATCTTTCCTGATAAAAGGCCTTTGAATAGAATTGTCACTAATGACTAAGAAATCAGATGGGTTTATAAAATTTTTTGCTTTTTTTATTCTTGATATAATACATGTTTTTGTAGGGGGCTTTTTTGTGTTTTTTTTTCTTTTTCCTGTTTTTCAGAGTTTCATCTGGAGATTTTGAGAAATAAGGTTTTCTGTTGCCTCTCTAAACAACAAAAAAGATGAGAAGACCCTTCATTATTACTATGTTTTGTACATAACACAAACATATGTATCTATCAGATATCTTTACAACTCAACATTGTTGAAATCTTCTAGAAATAAAAGAACCAGTCCTGCATTTGTGGTGCATCAGAGCACAACATGATAACACATCAAAGTATTTCACACTGTCATGCTCTATCCAAGCAAAATCAGTGTAATCATCATAATAAACCATTAATAACCATTAACTACCTTAATTCATTAAAGTTGCATGAAATCTCAACTTATAACACAATCTGGTATTCTGTCTTTGAGTTTATTTTCCTCAAAGAGCTTGCTTTCACAGGATGAAAGTAAAATTAGGGATGTTAAAGCAACTAAATATAAATGGCAAATAAGTGCTTAGAACTGTTCAGCCAGGATTTTTCAAAATGCTTCCAGCTTGGGCTTCTGAAATCATTTATGGAACTTCATATTTGGATTTTTGTTTTCAAACAGTTTGTACACTTTTTTTTTATGAAGAAGACAAAAACATTTTTCATTAAATTTAGGCAAGAACATGAAAATAATAAATTTGCTCCCAAATGTTTTCACTAAGCTTTCAAAGAAATTTTAAACTTGATTTTTTAATACATACATTAAAGGATTTCACCTATTCCTGAAATGTCTGTGAGACATGAAAACACTTCAGGTGTCATTCCATCATCAAGACTTATTCATTTCCTTATATTTCCTATGGATGTGTTAATGTGTGTATAAAATACAAACAAAGATGCAGAGAAATCAAATATCCTGCTAATATCCTTATTTCTGATAGATTCAGAAATAAGTTGAATTCCTTTAAGGTTGGAAGGAATTGTCTTGCCAGATTTGAATATAACAAGACTATATAATGCTTCAGTGCCCCTGAGATCAAGAAAGTTTCTCTTTTCTGAAAACCTAGCCTTAAAACAAATGTGGTCAATAATTTTCTATATAAAAATCATTGAAGGACCAAAGACATCCTGTGTTGACAAGCATTAGCAACAAATATCAAACCTAAACAGGAAAGTGACTTCAGAAATGCAGCTCTCCTAGACACTATTTAGTTCAATTTTATTGAACAGGCTTTCTATCAACCTAGCATGATTTTGTTTCCTGCATATATTAGCAGACTGACAAAGGTAGATATGTGACAAAGCTAGAATAAATTTCCTCTAGAAAAAGGCCTGTGAAGAAAATTTCAGTAACATTTTGTGTGCTGATTTTCTTGTTTTTATTTTAGGTCTTTCAATTTCAGAAAGGTGAGCTGAAAGGCTTTAAATTCACTAGTTGACATATTTTTGACAGATGAATAATAATAAAGTATAATGTAATATTATTTATGATTACTTCATATGCTAGTTTTGGCTGAGATAGAGTTAATTTTCTTCACATTAGCTCGTGTGTAGCTGTGCTTTGGATTTGTGATGGAAACAGTGTGGATAATACAAGGATGTTTTAGCTGAGCAGCATGTGAACACAGTCAAGGCCTTTTCTGCTTTTCCCACTGCTATGCTACTGAGCAGGCTGGGGGTGCACAAGGAGTCCGTAGGGGGACAGCCAGGACATCTGATCCCAACTGACCAGATACCAACCCGTACCATCATTATGTTCATCCATTAGAACTGGGGGAAGAAGAGGGAAGGGGATGACTTTTAGAGTGATAGTGTTTGTCTTCTCAAGTCACTGTTAGACGTGATGGAGACCGGCTTGCTGGAGATGGCTGAACAGCTACCTGCCCAAGGGGAGTGGTGAATAAATTCCTCGATTTGCTTTTCTTTTGTGCCTAACTTTATCTATTGAACTGTCTATATCAATCCATGAGTTTTCCCACTTTTACTCTTCCTCCACTACAGAGGGAGTGAGAAAGCAGCTGTGTGGGGCTTAGTCTGCTGGCTGGGGTTAAACCATGCTCTTAGCAAAATTATTCTTCACTCAGATGCACTGTGGTTCAGATAGGAAGCAATAAAAACCATAAATATAATGCAATGATATGAACCCAGTCTTCCATCTATATAAGTAATGGCCAAACTCTTGAAGTCTCTTGTTTAAAATCTGTCATGTCTTAACATTTAAAATACCATGTCTATTTGTCCCACTATCTACTTTCCAGGCTTGGGGTAGCCAAGTCTCTTTATAATCTTAGTCATGTAAAACATAACATTTATTTCCAATTCCAAATATAGTGCCAGAATGGCTGCAACTCTTTTCCCCTATGGTACACTTGAAAATTTATGACCTTTTACATAAAATCAAATAAGCTATTTCTACAGCATGGGACAGATAGAAGGCTTTTCAAAAAAGGCCCCCAAATTAATAAACTTTGAGCTGTGCATTTTTGTGTTGCCTACAAATATTTTAATAAGCAAAGATAAAGTTCAAGTCTTTGCCCACAAAGTGTTAGCGGTGTCCTACAGAAAACTGGAGTTATGAGGTTATTCATAGTTCGACACGGGGTTACTCTAATCTTATTTAAGAAAAAACAAACAACCTCTGAAGAGGTTTCTTTTTCCTTTAGGAAAAACTGAAGTCTGTTACACATATGAATACTGCAATGAATATTGCAGTTAAGATTTTAGATAATGTGAAAGGGTATAGGACATTCAGATAAATTGATGCAGAGTTGTGTTTTTGTGAGAAAACTTTGCGAGAAAAAGCATACTTTTCTTCATGCTAGACTGCTTTATACTTTGCTAAACATCACTTCTAGCTGTGTCTGCTCCAGAAATGGAACTGTCTCCAGCAAGTCACAGATAATATAATGCAAGTCTAGACACAGATACTATTTTTTAAACTGTAAATCTACATACAGGAGTCATATATTAAGTAAAGTAAATGAATAAGTTAAATATTTGAAGCTGGATAAAATTTGGCTTTGTCCTTTAAAAAAACCCCCAACTTTTCCCTAAATGGAGAAACAAATGTAAAGAGCAAGTCGGTGCATGAGACACTAAAAGATGTCATACAGAAACTGACAAAGAACTATCTGTATTTTCAGCCCCAAACAACTTGTTTATTTTACTTTTAACAGTGAAATTCAGGACCATCTAAGTCATGCTGAGCAGAGTCACAGATTGATATAAGTTCTGTTCTGCAGAGGGTGGCCTGTACCACTTCTGAATTTTCAGCTCTGCGCAAGCTCCAGGCCAATGTCAATAGCACAACTAGCAAGTAAAATATTTCAATTAAAAATAATAATTGTAACTACTCATAAGTGGCCTGAAATAATAGCTAGTATCACTAAGCTGTGACTCATACACTGCAATTATCTTACATTGAAATGGATCATTCAAGATATAACTATTGATCTTACTAAGTAATTTCTAAAAATCAACAATTAAAATGTCTATATTACATTTATCTGATTATAACTGGCAAATATTTCTCTTTTTGGACTTTGAAATTACAATATTATTTACTCTGATTACTCCAACTTTTTAATTATCCTCTAGCACACACAAAATCCTCACCAACTCAGCACAGCTGCTTTCTGATGGTAATTCTCAGTGCCATTTTCTCCCACAACTCCTTTTCACACTGTCCTGCTTAATACATTTAGAATTTCTCATTCTGAAGTTTTTAAAACCATAAAGTTAATGGATTCAAGGACAGCAGGACCAGGGCAGTGACTGTCCGCCCGTACTCGTCACTGGTGAGGCCTCACCTCGAATACTGTGTTCAGTTTTGGGCCCTTCACTACAAGAAAGACACTGAGGCACTGGAATGAGTCCAGAGAAGGGAAACAGAGCTGGTGAAGTGTCTGGAGCATAAGTGCTGTGAGGAGCTGGGGTTGTTTAGTCTGGAGAAAGGGAGGCCCAGGCGGTATCTTGTCACTCTCTACAACCACCTGAAAGGAGGGTGTAGCCAGTGGGGATCAGCCTCTTCTCCCAGGCAACCAGTGACAGAACAAGAGGAAATGGCCTCAAGCTCAGGCTGGACATCAGGAAGAATTTCTTCACTGAAATAAGCATTGGAAGGCTGCCCAGGCAGGTTGTGGAGTCACCGTCCCTGGAAGTGTTCAAGAAATGACTGGACATGGCATTTAGTGCTATGGTTCAGTTGGTATGGCAGTGTTCGGTCAAAGGTTGGACGCCATGATCTTAGACATCCTTTCTAACCTTAATGATTCTATGATTCTTAGAGGTTTCTGAAAACAGTTATTCTAAAGGACAGAAAGAACTATTTTAAGAACTCTCTCAGTGCTTCCCATGTTCATCCAGCATCAGCAACTGTCAAGTACTGAAAGGTTCTCCAGCAAAATCTCAATATACTTTCTTTATAATATTCGCATCTGTAGGCATTCTGGAGAAGGCTGAAGCACATCTATAATATATTCCCTATGCAATTTAACAGAAAGTAAGCAGTTTCTTTTACTGCAATATATTTGAAAATTATGTTAAAATTGCTACTAAAACAAATAAAAATAAGAAAAACCTAGAAATTGTAGGGGTTTTTTTAATGGGTAATACTTTCTATTAACTTGTATTGTTTTATTTTCCAGTAATTCCATTTTGGCTTGGGGTTGGTGGATTTTGGTTGTTGTTATTTTCTTTTTTTTTGTGCAGTGGGAAAGTTTTGTGATGGTTTTTGGTTTTGCTTTTTTCCTGTCAGTATGTTGTCCCAGATACAAGGGAAAAAAATCTACTGGGAAAACTTTTGATAGTTTGACAGGAAGCCATTTTGTACTTTTCTCCTTCATTGTTCATTTGCTTTTTTTTTTTTTTGCTTTCTACCCTTTCAGGTATTTGAGCAGTTCAGATAATGTTTAGGTATGATCAATGAAATCATAAAAAGAGCTGCTACAACCAGCCAATATTAGTGATTAGTATATCACCCAAGTGATAAAGCCCAAGTGGGCTTTTTTTGCATGTTGGGTTGACAGAAAAATGCAGGCAATTCATCTCATACAAAGAGTAGCCAAGAGAAATGGTTTTTGGACTTTATTACTCCATATTCTGCAACTGTATCTACTTCTACAGTACTAGGCTACCTCTGGTGAGGAGTTTGGCTTGAAAATTTGAAATGGGAAAGGAAAAAGCCATCTGCGTGTGTCTTCAGGGTCGTGTTGCATAAAAACCCAAGGACTAATAACAGGCTATAACTTAATTTAAAAATCCATGAGATGAACTAATTATAGAAGCTGATTCTACTTTTGTGAAGTTCTCTGAGAGAGCCAGAACTTAGATTGTCTTTCTACCTCTTTCTATCTCTTTCTATCTTTTGACTGAATGGGCAGGTTATTGTGGTTAGGAAGAGCATTCCACATCCAATTTGAAAAGTAGGTGTCATCCAAAATTTCTTAAACACACTAATGATAAATTTAAAAGTGCCTGGACCTAGACATGAAGTTCAATGATCTTGAAATAATATTTTTAAAACAATAGTCAAATGTAGGATATGATAAAAAATACCATAGAACAGCTGTATGAAAAGCCTGTATGAAAAGTTTGCTCAGGATGAGCAATGTAGTTCCAAGGCGAGAAATGGATATTCTAATTTCCAATGTTTTGTTCTTAAACCAGTGCTTTGAGAAAACAAGTGATAATGTATCTGAGAGCCCAGATTCAAAATCAGGAACTGAATGTCTGAATGTCTTTAAGGGATTTCAGTACCAAAATTTAAAACTGTGATATTACATTGAGATTTAGTTATTTAGCTCTAGTTACCTGGGCGGAGCCACAACTGAGTGAGAACACATACAGTTTATCTGCCAGAATCCTAGCATCTGAAGACCAGAAGAGAGTCTATTTTCTTAAGCATCTTCCACACCAATTACCTAATGGCAATATAAAGTTCTCCAGAGATATTAAGAATTAGACTAGGGAAGGAGCACAGCACTTTCTTCTAACATGTATTCCTCTTCCACAGATCATAGCCTGAAACCACTTAGCTCAGAAATCGGCATAAAACAGCTCTCAGGAGACTAGCCTGATAAAATATTTGATCTAAGCCCCTCCCCCTCATTAAGGTCTCTAGCCTCTGTATTGCACATTTATGCATGCCTGACTTTAATATCCCATAATTCAGAGAACATACACAGGAGACAGAGTATTGACATGATAGGGAGCTCCACATCTCTATGCACCTTGACCTGCTGAACTAAAGCTGACAGTCAGTCAGCTGCAAACATTCGGCTGCACTTCCCCGTAAAATACAGAAGCAATGAATATTAGGTCCATCAACAGACGATACTAAGTCGGCTGTCATTTGGCCTATTTCCCACTGCAGACTCTAGACATTATTCACCCTGGAGGCTTTCAGGATCTGTCTGATGTTTTTCTTTGTATCCCAGTACAGCGGAGTTTTCAGAAAGGATTATTTTAACTTGATAATCTGAATAGTGATCTAATAGGGGGGGCAGCTGTGGCATCTGAGTCCCAGGGGCTATTTATTGTCAATTAGTATGAATCTTAAACATATTCCCTTCATACTTTACTTGGCCTGTCCTTAAATAAAGGACAACACTCTCCAGGGGGGAAAAAATGAGTGTATGTCAAGGACCAGTGAAATGAACCTAAACAGAAAAAACCATGAGGAAACTTCAAGATTAATTAGTGAAAGACTAAGGATAATGAATCTTTGTGATGGGAAGACAATTGATAATAGAAACTTGATAATAGAAAATTGATAAAATTTTGTGGGGGTTTTTTTACTAAGGGACATCGCAGCAAAAATGCAAGCTGTCAGATTTAAATCATGCATTACAGTTATAACCACAGCTGTATTTCTCTATAAGCCACTCCAGGACTTTAGTGGGGGTTTTTGGCTTGTTTGTTTGGTTTTTTGTTTGTGGGGGTTTTTTTAAGGAGATTTTATGCTTCCAGAAAGTAGAGTCTTAAAAAACCTGTGTGGGAAAATCAGCTGTGAGATGAGAAACTCCATACTGTGGGACTGGAGTCTGCATGTGCCACCTGGGAGATAAGGATGTGAGAGGACTAGGCAAAACCATGGCAGGGGCAGTGCTTCTGCCTGGACACCACAGAGTGGTATCTCAGAACATAATTTGCTATCCATGCTTATGGATACACAAAATATTTTCTGTGTCTATAAAGGAACAGAGGAGAAAAATTACATCTTTGATTTGGTAATGTATCAAATGTACAATATTGATAAATATATATCAAATATATATATTTTTGGTATGGCTTTGAGAATAGCAACAACCAAAATAAAAAATAAAATTGAGAAGCCTCATTATGCTTAGGTCATTTGAAGTGACGTGACAGTAAAGTATCATATGAAGTCCATTAAATATTGCATGCCAACAAACACATGCATTCATCCTGGAGAGTGTTTGCTGCAAACATTTGAAATATATCATATTTAAAAAGGAACAGTGACATCACAGCATTGATTCCAAACATGGATCATCAATATATTGATGAGTGGAAGCAGAGGTGACTCAGCTGGTTGTACTCTCTTAGAGAAGCGTGAAACATAGAAAAAGAAAATGAGGTTGAAGTCAGTCAGAGAATCAGAAAAGGCTTTAGGCATTAGTTTAACTTACTTATAATGTATTTATGATAAGATCAGTTTATTCAGACTTAATTTATAAGGTGGTCAAAAATGTTACTCCAAAAGTATAAAACTCTACTCAGCACTAAACAGGCATTTTCTAGGCAGAACTACCTGTTGCAGATAGAGGTTAAAAAAGGTCATGGGAGAAACCTTAAATTAAAAGAATTAATACTGTTTATATTAATATAGTCCTGAAATTATTTTTAAATAAGTGAAAACTTCATCTTTTGTATTTGAATGTTCTCCCATGCAATGTTAAAATAATTTAAGAGAAAGTCTGGTGGAGTGTCCCAAACTGTATGTGTTTTACATATAAATTTTTTTAGAGTTCAGTACTGTTGAGAATTATATAAAGAGATCTTTGTTTGATAAATAAAGTGCGTAAGTTTTGCATACAATGTGTTTAGCTATAGTTTTGCAGCACAAAGGGAAACAAAATCAGAGAACTGAACCATTATGAAGCTCATTAAGGAAAACTGAACTTCCAGATTGGCAGGAGGATCAAAGAGAAAGAAGGATCTCAACTGGGATAAAGTGAATGATCCACTCTCCTAAAAAGATGCTGACATATCTACTCCTGACACAGAGATGTGCACAATTTCCTGGAAATTAGGGTGAATATAATATAAAACTGTTAGTACTCTGAACACTAAAACATATAGATTGGTAATGAAGAAGATTTTGAAAAAGAAAAGAAATGTAATCAGAGGTGTAATATTTAACACATTTATTTCAAGTCACTTTCTACACTTTCTATATTTTGAATAAAAAAATAAATATTGCTTGATCATACTCTATATTTCACTCTCTGTATGAATAAATCAGAGCCACATCCTAAAAATTTTTGGCATTTTTAGGTCCCTGGCTATTTATTTAAGAAACTAGAGGGTTTGAAATTAGTGAAATAAGGACTTGATGTACAAGGAAGCAGGGAATAGGAGTTTTCTGAGAATTGGTGTTTGTCCCTCTTTCTCTGGTGGACCTCTGTGCACATAGATCACAATCCAAGAATCACTCTTTCTGGAAGGGACCTCAGGTGGTCTCTAGTCCGGATAGCAGTGTTGGCCCAAACAGGTTTCTCAGGGCTTTATCCAAAACCTCCAAGGATGGAGAGTGCCTGTCTGGGCAAGTTTTTATATTGACTTTTTTTCCTGAGCAAAAAGCTCATCTCTTCTCCAATCCAAAACCTCCTTTTTTCAATTTAGGCCCCTTTCACCATGCACCACTATGAAAAGCCTGGTTATATCGCCTTGATCATCTCCCTGTAGGACCTACGGTGTCTGTGACGTGTCCTCAAAGCCACCTCCAACCCTGCCTGAAAGACCTGTTCTCCCAGTCTCTCTGCACGGAGCAACCATTCCAGACTCAAACCACCCTGATGGCTGCTGCTGAACTCACTGAAATATGTCAGTTCTTTCTGTACCGGGGGTCCATAGCTAGGCACAGATGTTATCTAATGAATGCTGGCCCAAAGGAGATAATATTTTTCCTAGTTTTCCCAGCTTCTTCTGGAGTAGCCCTGAATGCTCGTGTCTCTCTCTGGGTCAGGTTCAGCTTGCTTTTCATGAGGACACCCAGCTCCTTTCTTCAGAGTGTCTCCTCAGCCAGGAAGTGCACAGTGCGTATCACTGCAGAGGACTATTCCTTTCAAGGAGCAGGACTTTGCATTTGTCCTTGTTGAATTTGATGAGGTTCCCGTTTGTCCATTTCTCCCCTTTTGTGTAGGTCCCCCTGTGAGACAGCTCTACTCTCAAGCACATTGACCGGTGACCCCACTGTCACACCGTCTGCAAACTTGGTAAGAGTGTAGTCTGTTGCTGTCAGTAGTGATGTTACGCAGAAGTCACAGGACAGACCTGAGCAGTACTGCACTTGTCATTGGCCTCCAGCCAGAGTACTACCCATTAATCATGGCCCTCTGTGCCCAGTCTTCCAAGCAACTGTTTTACAGATTCATTATCCACTCATCCATACTGCAGTATCTCGGCTTGGGTTCAAGAATATTATGGGAGACGGTGTCAAAAACCTTGCTAAAGTTGAGATAAATGACACCTACTATTCTCCCCTTGTCCACAAATCCATTCATTTTATTATATAAGGCAAATGGTTGGGCAGGCATGATTTATCCCTGGAAAATCCTTATTGACTACTTCCAATAACCTTTGTCTCCTTGAAATGTGCAGAAGCATGTTCCAAGATTTACAAGGTTTTCATGATGGTTACTTCACATTCTTCCAGGGATGGAAGCAAGGCTGATCCATGTGTAGTTGCCTAGGTCATCTTTTTGGTCTTTCTCATTTTTTTATGTTGCAGTGGCCTGAAGTAGGGAGATTTGTCTTAGGTCATTTTTTCTGAGTATTTTTGGTTTTCTCTGCTGTTTTTCTTTTAAACTAAATCAATATATTCACAAATTAGAAAATCCAAAAAGAGATCTAGGTGCTATTTAGGTGTTACTATGGAATAATTCCTTGTTAATTACTTCTTCCATTCAGAATAAACTGACTACCAGGTGACAAAGCTGTAAATACAATTTTTCTTTTCACATACAGAGCTCCTTCCTCTAAATTAAATGGCTAACTGCAACTGATGATGGTAAAGTTCATGTTTTTTCAAACTATCTTTGGGCAAACAAATGTCTGCTAAAAACCTTTTTTGATTCTTTAAAGTATGCACAATCTACTTATTTAAAAATTCTGGTTTAATATGTCATGAACACTAATAAAAAAATGGAACAATGAAAGTCTTTAAGGCTTGCATTTTTGTTCAGTGAAATGAATGATCTCACTAAAAACAATCTCCCTTAATTTTTTATAAAACTAGAAAAATATATTCACAGGAATTGTCACTTTACTGAATGTTCTGAAAACTTTACTGTTGGACCACCAAGAAAGTATACAGAGTATCCTCTCAAGGAGTATACTTTTGAATTGACATAAAACGTAATGAGCCAACTCCTTAAAGTATCATAAAGCTATTCTCTTTTTTTTCGAAGTGAACACAGTTATGGGAAATCTGACAAAGAACTAAACACAGGGACTGAAATAAAAAAAAAAAATTGAACCTACTAATCCTAAAGCCTGGTCTTCTTTCATTTTGTTTTTCTTTTCCCCAGACATATACATATCTTTTCTTGCCTTTCAAGTTATATTTGCTACTGTTTTTTTCATCACAGCCGTGTGGTTTTCCTCCTCTCATGCTTAGATTTAATTCTTGTCTTTCTTCCTTCTGTTTCAGTCTCTTATATCTCAGACATGTTTTTATTTTTGTTTTTCTGTCTTGTCTCCTTTCTCTCACCTTTAATTTTCTTCTGTGACTGTTCTAGTTTATTTTGCCAATGGTATCCCAAGCTCTGTGGCTATGTTTCCTCTTCTCCTTTTATAATCATGTATACAAGTCAGATATCCAGGAAATGCCATACATTAACATGACATGCACATTAAGGAAGGATTGTCTGGGAAATGTGTATGAAGCTGCTTCCTTATTCACAAAAGTTTGGATAAACAGAAGCTTTTAATGAGGAAATACTACAGTGATTCCATTTGAGCCTAATAGCTCAACGAAAAACATTTCTAGTACAAGATGGCCAATTTGAAGCTTTGTAAAGCTTTACAAACAATGCTGGATAATTCTTCTGAATATAATGGCTGAAACTTGAACATCTATATATGTCAGGTAATAGTGAAGTTTAGCTCAGGTATAGCTAAAATTAGATAAATCTTATTCTTTTAAAAACTATACTTCATTAAGTCGATCATCGGGATATTTTTAATTTATATAGTATATAGACCTGGAATAAATTATGCTAAGAGTTATGTCAGTCATAAGAACAATCAACAGATTAACTTGGATAAGTGGCAATGTTAAAGTCTTTGTCAGTCATACTCCAAATAGACTTTAGTATCTCATCCTGTATCCCTCCACTCTGCAGAAGAGACGTAAATGGCACAGATGCACAGAATTACACTACTTGTCCTTCTGCCAAACCATCTAAAACATGACTGAAGATTACAGACACCACTACAAAAACAGCTGGGTTTTTTTCTTCATTAATATTAATTTTTCCAATGTATGCACTTCAGCTATCAAAGCATTTTTAAAAAGTGGAGGGGAGAGAGTTGCAAGTTCAGAGATCTATCAGAGATGAATCATAAGGATTGTGTCTGCTTCAAATCATGAAGAAAAGTATTTTAAAAGGATTTGATGGAGGCCCAATGCCCAAATGGAGACCAGTGACAAGTAGTGTCCTTCAGGGGTCTACACTGGGATCAGTACTGCTGTCGCTGTGGAGCCGCTAGCTGCGTGCAAGAACAGGCTGAATCAGGTGAGGCGGAATTCTGATTTTATTATTTAATTCTAAAACTTATATAGACTTTTGAAAGTTCCTCCGGATTGGGTCAATTCAAAACCTCCCCCTAGGACGATAGGCCAGGTTGAACTGTCTGTCATTCCAGAGACAGTTTCAATAACATCCAAACCTTATCTTTGTTTATAAAACACAGGGAGAAGAAGAGAAAAATTCTCACAGGAAAGAGTCTGTGCTGTCACATACTGCTTAAAGTCTTTTTCAAAGACACGTACAGTAAGAGTGAGTGCATCTTCAGCGAGTCTGCAGAAAGTTAAATGGTGCAGTTGACATGCCTGAAAGGACAGGATGCCAGGATGCCATCCAGAGGGATCTCTCTGCAAGGCCTTTTGGTCTTCAAAGGAGTCACCAGCTTCTCCCAATCTTGTATCATTAGCAAACTTGTTTAGTATCTCTTCAAGTCCTGCATTAAACTCCTTTCTGAAGTTGTTGAAGAGCACAGGGCCTAAGATGGAGCTCTATGGAACCCCACTAGTGATGGGTTGCCAGCATCTGGTTAGCATCCCTATATTTCTCCAAGGATGCACAGGAAGTTCTTACTGGGACATGCTGGTCTTAAGTGTGATAAAAGACAAATCTACAATGCTTAACTTTTTATTCATACACAAAAACTATTTCAATTTACTATTTTCTCACTCTCACTTAACTTTACCTCAGCATTCATCTTGAACTGGGCACGCTTCCCAAAATAAACTGAAATGCATTCAGCTTTTTCATCCTTACATCTTTTCTTTCCATTCTAACTTCTTGTCTTCTCTAATTAAAACACCTTTTAGCCAACTAGAGAGCACAGCCTGTCAAGTGACACACTTAGAAAAGAGGGTTTAATACATATACCCTTGAGCTCCTTTCCTCAAAAAGGTTATCTAACATTAATTTTTTATAAACTTTACTTGGAAAAAGTTCCAGAATGTACTTTCCTGAATAAAGTACAGTACATTCCTTTTTTTTAAATATTGATTTTATTCTTCTGTGCAAAGAGGCCAACTTGTCATTTGAGATGAGTTCAGGAGACTTCAATTAAACCTTAGGGCCACCAGGTCTTCAATCCAGTACTGCATTTTGAAATATAGTGATGCAATGTCAAAAATGAAGTACAGAAAATTCTCCCTACTCTGAAAAGAAAGAAAGAAAAAAAGAAAGAAAGAAAAAGAAAAAGAAAAAGAAAAAAGAAAAAGAAAAAGAAAAAGAAAAAGAAAAAGAAAAAGAAAAAGAAAAAGAAAAAGAAAAAGAAAAAGAACATACTTGCCATTGCTCAAAACTTAGGGGATCATAATTTAAAGGCAACCGATTGATAGCAAAACTCATAGATAAGTAGTCAGAGGAAACAGTTTCTATTGTGCAGCCTATGGTGGTTGTAATCTCTCACAATATTTTGAAAGCTGTTAAACCTAAACTTTTAGTAGTGACTAGTGTCACTGTATTGAGATAATGCACATTCAGAAATCAGTGTCAGATTCTTAAGATCTCATAAAATTTGGCTCAAACCTGAAAGGAGAACTGTAGAAGTCAAACTCATGTATCAAATTTAGCTTCAGGTTTTTCAATAGGATTTTATTGTCCACGATATTTAACGTATTTTGTAGCCTAAAGGACACAGGCCAAATTTATGAGAAAACACTCCAAAATAAAAGAGAACAAGCCATTCTAAGCTGTGTATATTACACTCCTTCATTAAAAGTCAAAACATTATTACACTTCCACATTTCTTGTTGAAACTGTTCTGGGCATACCAAAAAACTAACAGACATGTTCCCAGAAAAAAAAAATCAGATAGTGGATGATTCATTAACTAGAAAAGAAGCTGCAGTTGGCAATAAATATGAACCTCAGTAACAGTCTGGCTAGACTTACTGAATATATTTTATGTTTGGAAGTATTGCTCAGATCTAACTGATGGTCTATGAAATGCCAGTACGTTGAATTAGTATCTTCAAGTAAGAAGATATTACAGTATATTCTTCAAGGTATTACAATTTAATTAACTTTTCATATAGTTTTATTTTTCTATTAATTTAATTACTTAGATATATTGATTTTTTAAAATATGAATCTGGTAAATAAGAAATGCAAAACGAAGCTCACAGAGAATTACAGGACTTTGCTTGGTATAAGTTACAATAACCATTTTCTGCTCGCTATTGGATATATCTCTTATTTAAAAAATCCTACTGTATCTAAGAGTGAACTTAATGGAAGTGTTCCTCTTCTTACCAAATAAGGAAAATGCGCCATATAATGCATGAATAATTCTTGGCTAGCTTCCTGCAAGTAAAATTCTCTATCCCCCGATTCTTTTGCTTGTCATACAGGAGAACTTCACTGTTCATTTTGTCTATGAATAAAATCCCAACACTTAAATACTGCAACTCGTAACAACTGCTCAGAATCCCACCGAGAACCCACACAGAGAGCTTCAATAAGAAAAGCAATCAGACCTATTAATTTTTGCTACGTTTTTATAACCCCAGCTAACATAAATCCTGAATGTTTTTTCCATCATTAATTTTCCCAGCATTATTTTTCTCCACAGCTAATAAATTGGTATTTTAAATAAATGCTAACTTTATTCCACTGATAAACTAATAATTCAAAATGTACCTACTCACATTATAACCAAAGTAGAAATTCTGCTTTTCAGAAGAGTACTATTAAGCTGCTTTTAAAAATATAAGGAATACTTACCACATGAAGATCAATTTCTCTTAAAGATATGCTGGATTAAAATCCAATAACAGGGTCCATTCTTTTCCTTAGTAGGTAGTGGAAAGGTTTTATGAGTGTTAGAAAGAAAATATAACTGCCAAAATGGAATATAAATAAATACATAATGAATTAGGGAAAAGATTTTCAATAATGAAAAATAAAAATTCAAAATTTTTTGGGCTTCACTGCATTGAAATTCAACAGACCTATTCAAATGTTCTTGGTTTCCTCTCTTGGCTTGTGTGTCATGCTGCCACAATTTTTAGGAACTTTGAAATCAAATTTGCTCATTTAATCTGAAATTCAGGAATTGGCTGGCGTATGATACTCAGGTAAACTCTTTGTTATGTTACAGTCAAAGAATCTTTAATATTTATCTTTTGCTAGTACCCACGCTTTCCTTTCATATCTACCTACAGAGAAATAAGAATTACCTGTTGTTTGTTATTTTAGCAGCTAAATAGTACTCAAGTGTCTCAAACACATGCTTGCAAAGAGGCAGGAAATTTCTTTTGTGGTGGCCTATACTTACTACTTCAGCAACAACTAAACTTTGACTATGTGCTAAAAGTCTTTCGTCTGCTAATCCCTTTGCTCTTTCTGAAGATATGTGAGTGGAAAGGTTAGGAAAATTTTTGATTTTTTCCTGACCCCCAGCCAAAAGAGTTTCACATACAAGCCACTTCGGGTCAGAACACAGGCTGGTTTCAGTTTGCTGTGAGACAAAAGTAACTCAACAGGAAAAGGAGAGGGTAGAACCATGTGTACACATTGCTAATTTGGTGTTTAAGAAAGCCACCAAACAATAAACATTTTCTCCCTTCCTTTCCCTAATCCTTCCACCTGCGGTGCATCACAACTCAGCAATTTATGTCAGAGTTTTCACCCTATACCAAATCTGAGATTTTCTTGGCACACTTACTTTTCAGAATGTGTGTAACCACATCAACAAGGTGCAATCGAAAGTCTAAAAAGCTGATTTTAAAATATTTTTTTAAAGTAAATTTTAAAAGATTTCCAGATTTAAAAGTAATAATCTTCTCAAAATTTTTGTCCATTGTTGATAAAATCATGGGTTTAGACTAGACACAAACCTGCTCTGTCACATGCCAAAATCCTATTCTGTCTTTTCATCAGTTATGCAGAGCCCAAATACACCCATTAAATAAACTAGAAAAGGCCACTGTGTGGATCAGTGAATTAATCGGTACTTTCGTAGAATCATAGATTCATTAAGGTTGGAAAGGTCCTCCAAGATCATCAAGTCCAACCTCTGAACTAATACCACTATGCCCACTAAACCATATCAAAAAATGCCATGTCCAGTTTGTTTTTTTTTTTAACACTTCCAGGGATGGTGGCTACACCACTTCCCTCATATTACCAGGACTCACAAATATAACAGGGAAAAAATATATATAATTGTTTGACCTTGAATTGTTGCTCACTGCAGCATCGCGAACTGTGAGCTCCCACAGCCCCTCCTGCTGCCCTGCCTTCAGTTCCCCATTGGGTGTCTGTAATCCCTCCCCTGTTCCATTCTCACTGGCTGGTTCCCTGTTGATCCGTCCCATGTTCCCTTTCCCTATTGGATTGTGCCCCTTACCCCTCCTCCCTATGTCCCACTATAAAAATGCCTGTAACTTCCTGGTGTGTCATCTCACTGCTTCTGCACCTTCAGTAGATTAAACTCTCAGGAACCCAAGCAGTAGATCGCTCCTCTTCACCTTTATCTCTGTTGGCACATCTCCCACTGGCCTGGGGAAAGCCCCATCGAGTAGGGAAGCTATGTTCTCGACCACTTTCATGTTTTCCTGCGCTGTGGCCAGAGCGTAGCGCGATACCCTGGGCTTTCTGTGTCCAGGCCCACACGCCCCCCCCAAGCAGCCGGCCTGGCAGAGCTGCTGACGGCATCCTGATAACGTGGCACCACAGCCACAGCTCACAATTTGTTCAATATGACTCACCTAATAAAGTATTCTCAGTATATAGGGTTTGGCACTGGCTCTTCAAAACCTTCCAAATTTACAGAATTACGCTGTGCATTTGGGAACCTTCCACTAGGGTTTTTTGGTCTGCACTTGAAAAATACATTTTGAGTTAAGTGAGGTCAAAATTACGTGACAGGAAATTCCTCTTCGGTAAGATACATCAAGAAGATGAATTAGACAAATTTGCAAGACTGAAAGTTAGCAAGAATTCCTTTGGAGATCTATGCATAAAATCATAATGCTATAACCACTTGCTGAATGTGTAGAGTTCAAATAAAATGCAGACCACACAGAGAGATACACAGATACCTTTCATTTGTGATGTCACTAAAATAATACTTTTGCTTTTCCTCTACATCACACATACAGCTATTGTCTACAGAAAAGGAGAAAATAATGTCAGAAGACAGTCTATAAAGGTCTACTGTAGATTTCAGTATTTTAGAGGCTGAAAATAGTATATCACAGCAGCTGAGAAAAAAATCCTGTTTCTTGAGGTCATAGTTTCCTTTAGGTAAAAACAGAGTCGCATAGGGGATAGTTGAAATCTCCTTGATCATAAAAATGGTTTCCCTTCTTGATCTCATAAAGTGTAGATCTGGTAATTCATGGGATGTTCTGTATCACCTTTCTGGTCTGCTCTCCTTTCTACTTACAGCATAACTGAATGGCAAGATGAGTGGAGATAATTTTTATATGACTGAAGGAAGCTTAGAAAGTGTTTGGCTCATATCCTGGACATATTCCAGAGTCACTTCTTCAAGAATGACACAGGAATAATATTTCATATAAGAATAAAAATTTAGGTAAATTCTGGATGTATCTGGAAAGGAATAACTAAGCTACGTAAATGTGCATAGCATGGATCTTCAAATGCAAAGATTTTCCTTAGAGATGTTGATAATCTTTTTGCAAAATACATGAAGTAGATTTTTTCCATAATTTCTTATGATATTTCTGATCATTTTTCTTAAACTTAAATCTACTCTTTTTTAAGAGCCTTATCATATGTATAAATACATACATATTTCTTGCAGCCTATAACCTCTAGACCTTTGATTTTTTTTCTGTCTCTTGTCCCACCTTCATTATTTTCTGGAGTGGTGGTTTAGTTTTCACAGATATTGCAAAAACAGGTCTTGTGGATGCACCTAGTTTTGAAACAAAAGAGTAAAGTTCAGGTACAAATGCAGAAGAAAGGAAGGAAATTTAAAATGATGTTCTACCACTGTGCCTAAATCTGCATTAATTATATCTAATGGGGGAAAATAACACTTAAAAATTATATGCTGTGCATGATGTTACAGCAAACATATATTGCTGGGTTTATGCATCTATTGGATTTTTCTAGCTCACTGAAAATAAGTATAAATTAACTTGTTTTCACAACATTAATGAAGATTTGGTATCTTTGGTGATATAGGAGCTAGCTTCTTCTCTTTCCCCTTTGCCTAATAAATCTTGCTGAGGAAGGTGTAGTTACTTCAATACATTGTTGATTTTTATACCATCTTTTGGGGTCAAGATAATGAGTTACAAAATTATATTGATCTCATACCAGCTAGGTAAGTCTTCCATGACCTTGTATTTTCTTTTCTTCCTCTCATCCCCTGTCCCCTTTAGTTTGCTTTACTAATTTTTCTAACACATCCTAGAGTAAGCTGCTTTCTGTATACAAATGATTCAGAAAGGCTGAAGATAAAAAAACACGTTACGTATTTGCTACATTACAATAAATTTCTCTTTACAGGTCCTCTAAATATGGGTAAGTTCAATTACACAGTTGTTCAATTATATTCTTACCCCTGTATTGATGTTCCTTCACTGACATCCTTTCCTTCTTTCTTGAATGAGCTCTGGGAAATAGTAGAATAAAAGGACCATTTTAATACTGGCTTGCATAATAATCTCACTTTGATCTACCATAGGAATTCTGCAACCTTAAAAAATAATAATAGAAAAAAATGCTGCTTTTCTTGAAGATACTACTGAAGAAAAGAACACGTGTTATTGCCCACAGTCATAAAGCAAATGCAGACATTTTACTTTTTGTGTGCAATCACAAAAGGGTTGCAGGACTTCACAGTGATAGAAACGGTGATCTTAAGAGCCCGAAAGTAGAAACAAAGATCAAAGTATCTCCTGCAAATAGCTAACAAACAAACACATTAAATTTCCAGACATTATCTTGAAAACTGGAAGTCTATGTTCATGCTACTTTTTTTTCCTTTCTCAGTAATCATACCACAGATTCAGAATTTTCTGTAATCTTCAATTACTTGATAGGCAATGACATTCACCTCTGCCTTATTGCTCTGAGCTTTATACATATATTCTGAATGAAATAGAAACCTTCTTTGGTGTAGGTAATGTGTGAGACAATCACAGGTTTATAATAGTGTGGTCACAGACAATGCAGACTATTTTCCAGACTTCCCTGATGAAACTTAAGCAAATTCCTCACCAGCTTTGTTTTCTTCTCTTTACTCCATAGCATGCTTAGGAGTTTCTGGCACTTTTATTCTCTCTAAGATTCTCTCTTATTTCAATAGTATTTGTCAACTGACTGCTACAGATAAGAGGAAGGAAAAATAAAGTTTTGGTGACATTTTTGTTTCGTTCTTGTTTGTCTCATTTTTTACTCTTCTGGACAAGGCTTGAAAATAATCAACATTCTCTAGAAAGTCCTGTGGTTTTTTTCTGTGACAATATGTGTTTAAGGCTTGGGCAGTGACATGGGAGTGGAAGATTCTCCTAATGAGACAAACTCAAGAACAAGAAATGTCCTTAGAAGAATCATTATTTCCAGAAACAAAGCAACAAGCAGCTTTAAGCAACTTTATTGGAAAAAAATTACCTCATTTTAATATATTAACAATTAGAAATAATCAGCATTATTGCCACTAAAAGGAAGCTCTGTATTCACAAATAAGAAATTATATTCACTAATAAAGACATTGTTAAAACACAAGAATAGCCAGGCATTTCTAAAATTATTGAATGTGAGCAAAAAGACTTTCAAGGTAATGTTACGGAACGTAGAGAAGAGGTAGACCTTGTTGCCAAATTCTCATATCTATTAAATAAAAATAGAAACACAGTCAATATCGGCCACTGGGAAAATAAAATTGCTTAAAGCAACCACATTAATTTCTCAAATCTAGTGGTTAGTTTCCCTCCACAATGTTCCCACAGCTCTTGTCAGGTAGATTCAGTCACTAACCAGAACTCAATTTAAAAAAAAAAAAAAAATCCAGATATATGAGGCCAATTTCAGAAATGGTATCCTTTTCCTCTATGTTTTGATGATGTGAGTCAGTAATCAATGTTTTATCTTGCATTTTTCAAATATTTAATAATTATACCAAGCTTAGAGTTCAGCAGAATAAGTCAAATATATTCTATCAACCATCCTCTGCCATTTTTCTGCACTGTAAAGAGAAGTAATTTCCAGTTCATTCCTTTAGAAGAAGAGTATCTCTCAAGTTTAGAATATTTTGATTACTACATAAAAATACACGAGGTTTGTTTTACACACTTTCCATATCCTGAGGTAAATTTAAACCTAGTAAAGTGGCTGAGCCAGGAGAAAAAGCTTTATCAATCTTGTGACATTGATGCAATGAAAAAATATTGAATATTCCTTCTAGGTGCAAAATTTTCATCAACTTCATTTTATCTCACCAAAATATTTAAACTGTTAATATTGTCACTCTGCATACAAATCAGTGTTGTAACAGACTATCAGAGACTGAAATATTATAGTTTATGACTTAAAAACATTTTCATGACGGACTTTTAAAACTGTTTTACAAAAGCTGCAGAGAAGACTACCGCACCCTGAATGGGGCCCTGACTGAGGCCTTATACCTCTCCTTGATGAAGATAAGTAACAAGTCAGGGCAGGGGACATTTACAAAGCAGAAGATTGACACCTCCAAGGTGGAGACCACTGTCCCAGGGCTATCAGCTGCCAGGCTCGCACAGACCCTCGCACCAAAGGGTGAGGGGAGGGAGGCTTTGGGTGTGTGCTGGAAAAGCCTCTGGTGAGAGGCGCAGTGACCGCCCATCCTGCGCTGTGCCGAGGAGCCCAGCTGAGGGACCCTCACCCGGGGAGGGGGAAAAGCTTATCCACAGCAGGAGGGGGTGACATAGCCCATCAAAGGGCCCCCCAAAGGGCTCCCCAGACCCTGCACCAGAGCACCAGAGATGATGCAACAGACCCTCAGTGTTGCAAGGGACAGTGTGTCAAGCTGGCCCCTGCAAGGGAGACACGTGGGCATTCCCACCTGGCTCAAAGCATGTATTAATTCCTGGGATTCCATATTCTTCGGCGTGTGGCCGCATGTGGCTGCTTGGCATGGCATGGCATGGCAGCGGGGGACCCTCACCACCCAGAAGACCAGATGAAGGGGAGCAACGAGACATCATTGGGACCCCTGGATGGGTGATGTGCCACCTAACCCCTGTCACCTCTCCCCTTGTCCCCCCACCNTTGGATCGCAACACAGACTTATAGAAAACACCATACAAGAAGCTTATGAGTTGCAAACACAGAGACACGTAGAGCATTATGACTTGAATTCTCTCTTAGAATTTAATTTGTAGACACTCAAATTTTCTGGTTCCTAGACCTGCCACTAGAAACGGGAATATTTGTCAATCCATGTGATTGGAACTGTGATAGTGCACTGTGCTCATGACACGAGAATAACAGGCTATCATACTGATGCTCCACTCCATACTACTAATTAGGAAAGTGAGATGAGACAGCTCTAGGTGTTATGCTTCACAGCAGAAGAATTGTTCAAAGAATTCAGATGTAAAAGGTGGTCTCTTGACTTGTTCTTTATTTGGACTGTATCCTGAGATGACTCCTTGAGACTTTATTCTGATATTTTTATTTAGATGGGTAGTCACACTGAAAAAAACCCACTAGGATTGTGGAAACTTAATAGTCTGCATCCCAATGTGATACTCTTAAGGGTAAAATGGTGATTTTGTGATGTGTCTATGAAAGGCATAGTTTTCAGTGGGAACTCGAGTTAAATAAATTTCAAATGGAATCTTGATTGAAATAGTAGTCAGTAAATATACAGAAAGTATTTAGGTAGGAGAATAATTAAAAGATAAAAAAATATTGTATTGTGTTTCAAAAATTTTGTCGTTGAACAAATACCACTTATAAATAATTTCCATAGTGCTGAATGTATATGATGTCTTTTTACCCAACACAAAGGAAGAAATCTCTGGTAGTACAAGTAATACCATGCAAGCTGTTGATTTAAAAGGTCTGCAAGGGATACTGAGCTACCTCTCCCTTTGAAATAGCAATTTTGAAACTAGCCGAAGCAGTGTTCTTTTTAAAATTTGCTATTACTATGCTACTGTTGTGTGTTGGGCTGGGAGGCATTTAAACAGAAAAAGAGTGGGCTGGAAAACACTCACAAGTTCTCAGTCCTGAGCCAGGCTTTGATTTATAGATCTAAATTAAAACTAAACAAATAGACAAATGACACTCACACCACCCCCACCCCCACACACAAACCCCAAAATGAACAACTCCCTTTAATAAATATTTAAATATTTCACTCAAAATCATGTGGACTTTAGGCATTTCAGGATCAAGTGGCTGTCCTGAAAACCTTGATCAGTGGTTCCTTAGACTGGATTTATGACATCTCCATCTGATTCAGCTGGATGAGCCTTTAGACTCAGCTGGCCCCAAGCAGACACAAAGCTGTAGAGGAAAAAAAAAAAAACAAAAATATCACCATTTCCCTCTCTACTACTGGAAATAGCTGTTTTTCAGAACCAGTACCTTGGTCTCAGTGCATACCTTCCTTGCCAGGAGGAACATTCTTTCATTATAGCCACAGATTCCGGCATTTCTCTGATACTCTGGTAAACAAGGCTCATTTAGTGTTGAAAGACTCCACACCATGACCTAACCACGCTAGGTACTGTCCCACATAAGTACATAGTATAAGATATCTCTCACCCAAATCCCCACATGTACATGCACTTAACTGGAATTTCATTTGCACATGCATTTGAAACACTGTGCTCAAATTTTCTGAAACTCCAGCTGTTTTGAGTGTGTTATGTTTCACTTCATGACTCCCACATCTGCTTTTTACTTATTTGCTTACATTTTTATAGAACCATAAAAAGTTTTGGGTTGGAAGCAACCTTTAAAGATCTTTTCCAAGTCCCTTGCCATGGACAGTGACACAGTTCACTAGGTCAGGCTGCTAAAATCCCCATTCAACCCTGAACACTTATAGTGATGTAACAGCCACAGCTTCTCACTGTCATCATAAAATATTTCCTCCTTATGTTCAATCTAACTCATCCTTCTTCCAGTTTAAAACCATTCCACCTTGTCTTGTCACTGCAGGCCTTGGTAAAAAAAGTCTCTCTACACGTTTTTTATAGGATTATTTTGTATGTTGGAAGGCCTCAATATGGTTTCCCCAGGACCTTCTCCTCTCCAGGCTGAACATTCCCTGCAATCTCAGCCTTTCTTCACAGGAGATGTGTTCCCTCTTTCTGACCATTTTTGTGACTTCCCCTGGACCTGCTCTAAGAGGCTTATGTCTTGCTTGCACTGGTGAGTCCAGAGCGGGGTGCAGTACTTGAGGTGGAGTCTCACAAGAGTGGAGTGGAGAGGAAAAATCATCTCCCTTGATCTGCTGCTGGCCACAATAATTTTGATGCAGCCCAACTTGTGACTCCCTTTCTAAGAGGTAAGTTCACATTTCCTGCTCATATCCAGGACTTCCCACTTGGCCCTGTCGTACTTTATGGGGCTCGTATTGGCCCAGTTCTACGGGCTGGCAAGGTTCCTCTGGGTGACATCCCTTCCCTGAAGACTACCATTCCTTCCATGTTTCTGTAACAGCAGACAGGCACTCGTATCTCTGTTCCTGGTATAAAAGTGTAATGGTGGAGGACATTAACAATGCTTCCACAAGTGCACACAGTTTTTTTTTTAATTTGGAGGATATCTACTGTTTGATCGAAGGTGTGAAAAACATCTTCAATCCAAGAAAAAGTTATTTATTTCCTTCAAAAAGAAAATATGTTTCTCTTATGTGAGTAGAACATCAAGTCTCTCAAAGAGATAGAATTTTCCCGTACTATCTGGGAAATCTGCATGACTGGGCAATGGGCAGCATATCACTCTACTTTTAATATGGCCTGGGATTAAAAGAGCATTTGTAATTGAAATTGTCATTTATTAGTATGATATTTTGTCAGGGTAAGTCGTTGATTCAGATCCCAGTAAAAATTTCAGTACGGCTAGGAAAGATATAACTTTCATGAAGTGACATGGCAAAGAAAAATCATGCTTTATATCCCTTATGTATTAGCTGATCCACAGGTTTGAGGAGCTCTTTCTGAAGACTTATCTCATAGAAGCTTTAATCTCTATCTGCAGTTCTCCGAATACATACTCCCAATTGTGAGTATATCCCAGCTTCTTGTTTAGTAGTTTATTCTATCCTGGGATTTGTGCGAGCTATTATGGAACAAAATAAAGAACTAGAATAAAATGCATAGGAAGGCCAAACATCCCAAAGAAATGTGCTGGCAAATAGCTTTCAGTAGCACCAGTGGCCAGCTGGATGTACAGTGCTCTTCAAGTACTTTGAACTTCTGAGACTTCAGAGTTAAGTAAATCCAGAGGAAAATCATAGGACTGTTTATATGATCAAAACAAAATTACTTAGCAATGCTAACTCTGAAAATAAATAAAAAATATAAATAAATTAAAAAATATTTTAAAAATAGGAGGAACGTATACATGGAGGGGAATATATACATGGGGAGCAACAGAAGAAGTAGAAGAATTGCCATTTGACCTTCTTCTTTCTTTCTGGTAAAATGATTATAATGTCATTATGTTCCAGGAACTTAATGAATGTTTGTAAAAAGTATTTTTTATGACAGGCACTGCTAGGGGCAAAGTAATATTTAGTTACCACATATCATATGTACTCTTATCTGAACCTGTTGCAAGAGAATATCAGGAAAAGATTAAATTAGCATCTATTTCAAGAAGAGTTGTATATAAAGAGAGCAAGATGCTTCTCATATTCTGAAACTCAAAAGAGACAAGCCATTTCCTGGAGTGCATAATATTTCTTCTTGAGCACTGCATTTTTTAAAGTCTTATATTTCTATAGTCCGAGAGTCAGGACAAGCCAATTTAATTTTAACCTAGTTCACAAAAAAAAAAAAAAAAAAAAAAAAAAAAAAAAAAAAAAAAAAAAAAAGACTCCAAAACACCACAGATCACAGCTTCCTAAATACATGGTATTACAAAAATTAAAAAGAGGCATAATAATTTGAAGGTTGGGAGACCCACAGAACAGTAATATACATGTGGCAGATGTTCTAAATGTTTGTCTTTTTGAGGGGTGGTGGTGTTTATTTTGTTTTAGATTGGGTTTTTTTATCAAGGTTCATTTGTAGCTGGAGATGACTGAAAGACATCTGCTTTTTGTCTGAAGAACATATACCGAAACTTTATAGGAATTAACTAATAGAATTATATGGCTTGATGATGGATTGAATATGTAGCAGTTTTTAAATTTCAATTAATATTGGAACAGCTGAGCTCACAACCCATCGCCCAGCACCTGAATCATAATCTAGGGCATTCCCAGATTTTGTCTGAGATCTCATGCAATGCTTTTGCTCATGCACCTACCTGAATTCAGGAACTTTATGTGGGTAGATTTTTAAAAAGTTTCTGAGTTGTTCTGATTCAGGCCTGACTGATATTACTTAAATCATTCTGACATATGTAATGAAATTTCTTGCCACAAAATGCATTCAGTGGGAAAAAAGATTGTATCAGGTATAAGCTAACCCACAGTTTAATAATTTTATCTACTTTTTCTCCTCAGAACACAAATGCAAAGGTAGATATGTTTCTAAAGACGCTGTCACATATAGTACTGTCTGAAACAATGACAAGTTATTAAAATAAGAAAAAATATTTTTAAACGGAATTTTTCATCATTGTTTTTGGTGTATTGCTCTTAGGAGACTCTGAAAGCACATTTACAGTTTTAATCAGTCTTTAGTTGTCCTAATACCTGCTAAAAATAAATGTTGAATACCACTCTTTGATCTGTATATAAGGAATTCTATATGAAATACACATCACTCTACCTATTGTACAAAAGGACCCAGGATATCACACAAGTCCTGCACAGAGCAATTCACTAAACCTCACATGATGCAGTAAGTAAGCATAACAATTCTTGCATAAACTTCTTGGTGTCTTACATGCACCAACAAAAATTTCACTGCAGTAGCTGAAAGGCTTTAATGAATGATTGATCTGAAGGCCATAAACATCCTTCATGCTCATGCTGACAAGATTTTTCAGCCGTGCAGTTCTCTCTCTTGTAAAATGAAGGAAAAAACTGAATATCCAGCCCAGAAAGAACAGAATGAGGTACACTATACTTCCAGACAAGTAATCTTGTTTAACATCTTTGTCAGTGACATGGACAGTGGGATTCGGTGCGCCTTCAGCAAGTTTGTCCATGACACCAAACTGTGTGATGTGGTGGACATACTGGAGGCAAAGGATTCCATGCAGAGGGACCTTGCCAGGCAGGTCCATGTGAACCTTGTGAAGTTAAACATGGCAAAGTGTTAGGTCCTGCACATCAATCAGGGAAATCCTTAACACAAATACCGGCTGGATGGAGAATGGATTGGAGGCAGCCCTGAGGAGAAGGACGTGGGGGTGTTGATTGATGAGAAATTTATGACCCAACAATGTGAGCTTGCAGTGCAGAAAGCCAACCATATCCTGGGTTGCACCAAAAGCAGCCTGGTCAGCAGGACGAGGAAGGTGATTCTGTCCCTCTACTTTGCTTTTGTGAGACCCCACCCAGAGTGCTGCATCCAGCTCTGGGGCCCCCAGCACAAGTAGGACATGAAACTGTCGGAGCAAGTCCAGAGGAGGCCACAAAGATGATCAGAGGGCTGGAACAGTTCTCCTATGAAGACAGGCTGAGAGAGCTGGGGCTGTTCCTCCTGGAGAAGAGAAGGCTCTGGGGACGCCTTAAGAGCAGCCTTCCAGTATGTAAAGGGGGTTACAAGAGAGCTGGAAAGGGATTTTTTTACAAGAGTCTGTAATGATAGCACAAAGGGGAATGGTCTTAAGCTGAACGTGGGTAGGTTAGGATTAGATATTACAAAGAAATTCTTAACTGTGAAGGTGATGAGGCACCGGAACAGGTTGCTCAGAGAACCAAATTGTTCAAGGCCAGGTTGGATGAGGGTCTGAGACACCTGGTCTAAGGGAAGGTGCCCCTGACAATGGCAGGAAGCTTAGAATTAGATGATCTTTAAGGTCTCTTCCAACCCAAAACATTGTGATTCTATTCTATAGTTAATCAGACAAATAATTATGAAATAATAAATTAAACGAACAGGTGACAAGAAAAAGATTAAGAATACAAACAACATGTCTGTAAACAAGCATCAGATAAGTAAATACAGTCTTAGAAAAATTACTGAGAACTGGAAAGATCAATAAGGGCAGATACAACAGAGGCCTTATGAAGTTGAAATTTAGAGAAAAAAAAGAAGTGCCAGGACAAAATTTGCCTTTATTTTCAAACAGTCAAATTCTGATCAGTAAAGAAGTTATGTTTGGTGTGAAGTTTCTGAACACAAGCTATGGATTTCTCTTTATTGCACTGCTAGAAGAAGTCGTTTACAAATTTTACCTTACAGTCCTACTACTCTTAGTCAGACTATTTCTGGAAGTTTCAACGTTAATTTTCATCTGAAAAAAAAAAAAAACAACTGAATTCCGTAATTACTTAAAATTTAGTCAATTTTTATTTCCTTTTTCAATGCTTGGCAGCTTTCCTGAGACTATATTTGTTCACCTGTTACCTGTTCTGCTTCTGAAATGTTTTACTTGTATATTTTTCTTGATCTCCTCAGTGTCACCTCCTGATTTGGATTTGTTTTTTCATGCTGAGTTATTTGATTTCTTGTCTGCTAAGATTTGATTTTTTCCAAAGGGGTTGTGACTGTTGTAAGTGAATTTTTAACTTTCCCTGGAATGATTTGTCTTTCAATTCATAGATTATAGTTTAGAACTGAAAAATAAAAGGGCATATTTATAAAGCATCTGCTACTTGCATAGTACAGCACTTGTGTTCAAAAGGAAGATTGTTTGAACCTTTATGTGTGATCATACCCCATAAGTTTTCCCTTCAGCTGTCATTTGAGATCTTAATCCTGTTTTCCAAGGCTGTATTGTATCAAAACTGAAAAGATGAGTTAGTCTATATTTTTAATAGAAAATTAAAGTTCTGGGTTATCACACGTAGTTGCTGAAATCACATGTGCTCATACATGAGAAATGTAAGGAAAATAAAACAATAGAACCCCAAAATTCAGTAAAAAAGTTACTAAATAAAATAATTAATTGAAAAATATATTTTAAAAGGGTTTGTTATTTTTTCCTGTGCCCCCTTCTCTAAATTACGCATAAAGTTAGAGAAGAGGACATATTTACACATAAAAAGTGTAAATATAATACAAACCTTAAATCTATGGAAGCTGTACTCTGTATTCACTTTGTGGGGTCAGTTCAATTTTTAAACAGTTAAGTATTTCTCAAAGATATTTCCAAGCTGGTAAAGAATAAAAATCACTCACCAGAATAAATCATTTTCTGGATTGAGCTTTTCTATTTAATAATTCTTTTGGATTAATGCTGTGTTTGTATGTTCACTTGCTTGCTTGCTTTTAATGAGGGAAATAAAGGCAGTAATTGCAGGGTATTTTAGGGTCCTTGGTGTTTAGCAAAGTCCTAGAAATATTCACCTGTATGATCAAGTGAAGCTAGTGCTCTGGGTTTTTCTTCTGCACCCTGAGCCAGCATTGCTGTGCAAATACAGTAGCCTCACTTCCACACAGCAATGCCTGAAATGTTTTGTAACAAACTGTGCGGTAGAATAGGTGGAGTGAGGGGTGACTATCAATACCAAGCTGTGCAGATGTGGTCTAAAATGTCCAGATTCTAAGTAGTGTTTTGCTTTCCTGTGTGATTCCAGTCACATACAAAGGCTGTGTTTCCATTCTGTTTATGCAGACAGCTGTTACCTTCTAGGAAGAAGCAGTGTAAAAGCAGGAAGGAAGAAAAACTTCAAAATATTTTGCCAGTAAGGAAATTACAGGACCTGGATGAGAAAGCAAGGGATCAAGTGCACACAAAGGGACTTCTAAGTATAACGACTGAATGGATGGAAAGGCTTGGAAGCTCGGCAAGGGTAATGACATCTGCTAAGGAAAGAGCTCCAATGGTCCTTCTGCCCAAGTCATCAACCTTTACTGAGAGCCTAAGATTATCCAGACAAGTAGACTAGTAAAAAAATTGCTCCCACTCTTCTATCATGATTTTAATTGCAGTGTGTCACTCAGCAATATTTTATCTATCAAATAAACTTGACTTCTCAAAAGTCTGAGTGGCCCTACCCACCAGAGGAAGGGACTGTCACAGAAAAAGAACAAGAACATTGATTTCTGAAGATAATTTAAATTTCTCATGGATATACACATTGCCCCTTGCTTTGTATTGTATATGAGTAGTACCATTACAGAGTACCATATCAGCCTCAGAGAGCTGGTGAGTATGGAGCTTTAATAAATAGTTTAGGTGTAAAAAATTCCTCAGCAATCCCCATATACATCTTGACCAGTGATTTATATATTTGCCCAAGGTTTGCTCAAATGCTTCATTCAATTAAAAAAAATGCTTAGAATTGAAAAATCTCCATTTTATATAAAAATAAGTTGTTTATATTTATTCTTGACTGCTCACTTAGGGATAGGAATGTGAAAGCAACATATTTCTATTAAAATATTTATAAAATGAACTCATAGCTTTCTTAGAGGAAGTTCCCTGTTTATTCTATTTGGAAATGGTAACAAGTAGGCTTGAAGGAACACTTAACCTTTAAAATAAGGAAATTAAAATTCTTTACCACACACTTCTAAATGCTAAAGCTGAAGTTTCCTTTGCTAATTCACATAATAATAATGCCATGCAGAATATTTGTCATAAAATGCAAAGCTATTTTTTTACAGAACACATTCACCCACCCTGAAGAGACACCTTAAATGTCTATTCATTCTACTCTACTAATGAAAAAGAAACAAACATTGTATTGTGAAAAGATGAACCACGTTTCAGGCACAATTCCCTTTACAAAGGAGAAATATTTAAGTAATTTGTCATGCATTTTTGCATGCTTGTTTGTCTCTTCAGAATACACGTGAACAGATTTCTTAATGAGACACATTTATTTTATTTAGATAGTGTTTGTGCAGCTCTTTGAGCATGTAAAGTGCTATGTAAGTGCTCAGTCTTATTCAGCCCAATCCTCGGTCATGACCTCTATTATTGTGTCCTGATATAGCCTATTCTCAGAAAAAAATAAGAAAAAATAATTTTTAAATTATATCTCTTATAAGACTGTGGCCTAGGTCTATTGAATTGTAATTACGGAATATGGAATAAGAATATCAGACTAAACTCCTCTTTGTAAAAAAAGAATGGCAAAATGAAAGAGAGAAGGACTTGAACTGAGGGGCTTTACAGTTATGATTAAGAATCCAGGGTACACATATAGGTCACAAGTTCAGATTCAGTCCAGGTCACTAATGGCTGAAGATCATTACCAGCTGAAAGTTATTTAGTTGCCCATATGAAAATATGTTAATGTTCTGAGGTCAGAGAGAAGAGAAATCTGTATATTTAACATTGCCATCTTATTAGGTAGTACATGCCTTTTGGAAATGGTCTTGAAACCAATTTTTTGCTCAAAGCACTCCTGTTCCAAACCAACATAAATTAAGTTCTGCATTAGAACCTTCTAGATAAAATTAGTGCAGAGTCCTAGAAATTAAAAACCAAACAGGCAATGAGAAATTCGTTACTATATGTCAGAGGAAAATAAAATCCTGCATGTCACACAGCACATCAGTTTATCATGATGAAAATTCTTGTGTTTATGATATAGAGAGACTTAGGAATTTCTTGTGCTAGATCTTTTTAAAGAAACAGGTTTTGAGAAAATATTTCCAAGCATAGAACAGAAATTAAAACAAATTGAATGAATAAGAACCAGTAAATCAGCAATATTATGGCTAGTCAAGGTTTTTAAATGAGCTTTATTGAAGCATGGAAGTTTCAATTATGTATATATTTTACTAGCTAAGTTCTATGTAATTAACTAATTAACTACTAGTAAAATTTGTCTCATGGTCAGAGAAAGTAAGTGTTGTTCAGAGGTTTGTGTGGGGACTTACACTCCTCAGTGCATTTGCATCTAATACAGGGAACAGAGAGAACAGTGAAATAACAAGGTTTGTTGATATTACAGATGTAGAAAAATTAAATCTGACTCAAAAAGAGCTGCATGAGAATTTCACAAAACTCAAAGACTAGCTGATGGAATGAGTCCAGTGAGGCAGTGTAACAGATTGCCCAGAGAAGGTGTGGCTGCCTTATCCCTGGAGAAGTTCAAGGTTGGATGGCGTTTGAGCAGCCTGATCTGGTGGAAGGTGTCCCTGCCTATGTAAAGGGGGTGGACCTGGGTGATTTTGAGGTTCCTTCCAACCTCTAGCATTCTATGATTCTATAAAATTCAATGTGAAATAATACACAGAGTAAAACAAACGCAACTGTATCCAGACAAAAATATAAGTCAATACATTTATGGTGAATAGGTCCTTCAAAATTTCAGTGTTCATCATTGATTGAAAAAACCACCCAGAATTATTAGAAGAGGAGATTAAAAAAAAAAAAAAGCAGAAAGCATAATTTAGCTCCTGGGTAAATATTTTGAATTTGACCATTTAATTTTCTAAAGATGATAATTGAAGGGTATAATAGGGAAAAACATGAAGAAAAACTACAAAGGTAAGCAAAGGTTTTAAACTTCTGCACAAGGACAAATTCAATCGACTATAAGCTTTAAAATGTGAAAAATTTGTGTGTGATAAAACAGTTTTATTTAATAATTAATGAGATGAAGAAAAAAAGTAGAAAAACGTACTCATTTAGAGAATTCACCATTTTCCACAATGAATGAATTAAGGGTCATCAAATGTAATAGTCAGGTATTAGTTTAAAGCAAAAAAAAATATATGTTTTCATGTAACATACAATTAAATTGTAGCACTTACTGTTTAGAGTGTGCATGTTAACAGCTGAGATTGGTTAAAAATCAATTCATGAGCAAACAGTGTATCAAAATCTATTAAACAAAAAATACAATTTCTGGTCAGGAATTCTGTACCACAGTCTAAAGGAAACTTAGAAATTACCCAAGAAATAGTGTTAATATAGAATTATGCTTTTCTAAGTAATTAATAGGCTTGATTTCAGGTAGTAAAGAAGCTCATGGAAGAATATAATTTATAATATTTTTCAATATTGATGTAGTAGTTTTAAGTGTAACAGAATGGAAGAAGGGAGTTTGCTTTACTCTAGAATGAGGAATAAGTTTTTGGGGGGTTGAGGGTTTCTGAGCTTGCCTGAAATAAGTATCTTTTTGACAGTGATATATGTAAAAGCCTGACAGATTTACTTTGAAATAAATTTTCTATCAGTCCTCAGACCTCTTGATGAAAGATAAGTGTAATAGGGCTGATAATTTGCTTCAAGATGCTAAAATCCAAATGCAAATCAAATGTAGCTGAGGTAAGAACAAGGTGCAGATAGGAATCTTAGCTGAGTGGTTCCACAGCACAGGGAGAAGACAATAAGACACCATTTCCAGAAGTGCACACTATGGACCATCACTTGACTTCTCAGCATCCATATTTATTCCATGGCTCAAGCATGTCAGTGCTTTTTTTCTCTGTGAGAAAAAGGAGTTAGTTTTAAAATAGTCCCATTTTTAGTATTGAAAGGAGATGCTCAAGCTTATTTATTCCCAATTTCCACTATGCAATAATTTAAACTTGCTTCTCCTTTTTCCTCAAGAGATTTGTCGATGTCAGTCCTCAAATTGCACTAGTGCCTGTGCTTCAGTGGCTTTAAAAACTGTCACTTTCATCTGTTGCCATTTCACATGGTCAGTCCTCGATGGGAGATTATTTTATACTCCATTACCTTCAAGTAGAACAAGGAACGAAGCATAGCTGTTAAGAGAATTTATTCAAAGTCCCAAATTTTCCTATCATTTAAAAGAACCAAATGCATTTTCGTTTTTTTCTCTAGCTCTGGTGGTTTATATGACTTCAGACTCTCACAATCCACAATGGCAGTGCAGTTAAAATGAAAATTTGTTTCTTTTTATTAATTTGATTCGATTGAACTATTCTGCAGTTACCTCAGATAACAGAATGACCTAAAAAATTCATCCTGATTTTAAGAGTTATTTTAAAGAAAGTTTATCTTATTAAAATTATTTAAAGCTACCAGGATTTGAGCTCCTAGCCTGGCAATTTAACAAATCATAAAATGTCCTGTTCTTTGGTGACATGCTGCACAAAGATGCCACATTTTTCACAGAGATGCTCTATTGAATTCGAACTAAAAAACATAGGCTCTAGGGACAAAAAGGTGCATTTTAAAAGGTTCACATACTGATGGGCTTTTACAAAATCATTTATACTTTTAAGCCTGAAAAATCTTAGTAAATAGAATCCAAATAGTCTTGAAGATCAGAGCTAGGATATCTAAATGCTGCTTCACCATAACACTTGGTCTCTGAGCTGATTTATATTAACAATAGACAAAAAAGCAGCCAGATAAGATCAGTATTACCTTCCATTTCCAGACGGGAGTTTTGCACTGCGTTCATTCATCTCTTGTCCTTTTCAAAGTACCAAAAAAGATAGAAGTCTCAGTTTATTTTAGGTAAAATAGAAAAAGCTTTGGAGACATTCTCAGCATAAATATCCATATGTATTGGATTTGCATGGCCAGGTTTTGGTAGCAGGAGAGACTACAGGTGACTTCTGTGAGAAGTTTCTAGAAACTTCTCCCGTGTCTGACAGAGCCAATGCCCGCCAGCTCCAGGATGGACCTCCTGCTGGCCAGGGCCGAGCCCATCAGAGATGGTAGTAACATCTCTATGATAATATATTTAATAAGGAAAAAATATTATGGCACAGATGTAATTACGCTAAGAGTGAGCATATGTGAGAGGAACGACTCTGCAGACACCAAGTTCAGTGGAAAAGGAGGTGGCAGAGGTGCCGCAGGTGCCAGAAACAAGATTCCCCTGCAGCCCATGGCAAAGACCCTGGTGTGACAGCTGCGCCCTTTCATGGAGGACCACGAAGATGCAGAGAGCCACCTGCAGCCCATAGAGGAGACCCACACCAGAGCAGATGGATGCCTGAGAGGAGGCTGTGACCCCATGGGACACCCATGCTGGAGCAGAGTCCTGGCAGGGACCTGTGATCTGTGGAGCGAGGAGCCCATGCTGGAGCAGTTTTGCTGATAGGACTTGTGATCCTGTGGGTTTGCCTGTCCTTGAAGGACTGCACCTTGTGGAAAGGGAGACACATTGGAGCAGCTCATGAAGAACTGCTGTCCATGGGAAGGAATCATGCTGGAGAAGTCCACGGAGGACTGTCTTCTCTGGGAGGAACTCCACACTAGAGCCAGGGGAGGACTCCTCTCCCTCAGCAGTGGCAGAAACAACCTGTGAGTTTTCAAGATTTGTTTTATTTCTCATTATCCTGATCTGATTTTGATTGGTAATAAATTCAATTAATTTCCATAAGTCAAGTCTATTTTGCCTGTGACAGGAATCAATGTGTGATCTCTCCCTGTTCTTATCTCAACTTATGAACCTTTTGTCATATTTTCTCCCCCTTGTCCACTTGTGGAAGGTAGTGATAGAGCAGCTTTGGTGGGTCCCTGGCATCTAGCCATGGTTAACCCACACGCTGCGCAAACCAGTTTTCCCTGTCACCCACCAGCCTTTAGATAAATGCTGCATCTGGAGAACGCAAGTGTGGGTTTCCTACCTGCTGAAATACATATATATTTCTACATCGCTCAAATACTTTCTTTACAATGTTGAGAAGGAAAGTAGAGATGACAGAACTTTGTTCTAAACCAATATTTTTTTGTGATTTTCTGCTGAAGGCTGCTGGACTTGAACCAAAACTAGATTAAAACTAATCATTCAATACTTATCACCCCCTGTTCCCTGATGCTGTATGAATGGCTGTGTCTGTGCTTTCATCCCCAAGACCACCACATCAGTCAGGTAAGAAAACTTGCTGGTCAACAGTGCATATGATCATCATATATTCAGTGCTACTTTCTTTTTTCAATTAAAAATACCTCCAAATCAACAAAGGAAGCCAATTTCTTTTTCATTAATCCTCACCATGTTTCCCCGTCATATTCACAGAGCACATTTCACCATTTCTGTTTAACAGATGCAGCTTGATCTGAATAGAATTACATCAGCATTGTATGATACACCCAGTAAATTAAGTGTCAAGAACGAGTATGGCTGTGTTTAGTCTGTGCTTAGGTAGAACATTGTGACCCCCAGCTTCCCTGCATGCCATCTAAGCAGGACCTCTGAGAGAGCTGAAAGTCTTTCTATCCCCCCCTGCAGGTATCCAAACCTTGTGGTGCTGTACTAATGGCATACTATGCCTCTGGGTAGGCTTGGGGGTTCTGCATGCTCCAGAAGTTTCATATTCCCTCCCTGGGGTCATAGGAAAGATAACTGAGGATAACCAAAACTTACAGTAGTGATGTACTCAATAGGCTCAAAATAGTCTTGGAAGTACAACACACGTGGTACAGTAAGTCCTTTTCGTTTACTAATATCAAATAAGGTCTTGGTTAGCAATGGTAAACTTAGATTGCGTGCATTTTATGAAAATGAGAAAAAAATAAACCCTCCAAATATTGTACATTAGGAGTGAAATTTGGTATTCCAGAAATGACAATTTTAGAGACTCAAATAGTTGTGAGAGGTTAACACAATTAATGCAGCACTTCCAGACAAGATGAATTGTGAGGTTTGTGGAAGATTAAGTGGATTTTCCTTTCGATATTATTGTTTCACAATAAATGTGTTTTGTTACCTGCTGCATTACAGCTTTTAGATACATGACACTGAAACACTTAGGAGCTAATACACTAATAGCATTCTACTTGCAAATCACAGCACACACAGAGGACTTGACTTATATATCAACCTGGCAGCTGTCTTTCCATTTGCTATTTAATAAACCCAGCAGCTTCATTTATATTTTTTCATCCTAATTTTATTATGTGGAGCTTTCAGAGGCCATGCAGAACACTGCCTGCAAGAAAAAATGGATGGAGCATTTTAAAGCCACATACAGTTATTTTCAAAAGAACAGCTCTCAGACACTACTCAGAATTTCTGTGTTTATGAATCAAGTCATTCCAAAGCACTACAAGGAAAGAAAAAAGAAAAAGTTTCTTCATTTCATTCAACACTGTTCACTGTACTTCTTAATCAGGAAAATTTATAGCATAAAACTATGTTGCACTCCATTGGAATATTATATTACTCATTTTTTTATTTGCTTAATATATTCTTGCATAACTTTGGATATGGTCAGTACCACAATTTATTTGCTCAGGATTTGGTGTAGAATTTATTTTGAATCTATTAGAATGCACAAATAAAAAAGCTTTGTACAAGAGAAAGAACAATGATAAGTACCAAAGAACTTGTTAGTACGAGAAGTCACTTACAAAAAGAGAAGCAGAACCTAGTCTCAGCTTCAAGTCATGCTTCCTTTGTACTCTACTTTTGCAATATGAACTAAGCAGCTAATACTAAGTACTAGTATTAGTTGTTACTAGTACTAAATAGCGTGGATGTTACTTGGTGCAAGGATTCTTGACTGAAAAAGGAGGCCCATTACCAACATGGCTTAATTTTTACCACAGTGAATGGTTAAAGTATGGCATTTTTCCCCTGCCAAATTCCAACCAATCACTTAGGTAGGTTCCCATTCAGCCTAAGTCTTTTCTCTTCTCAGACAATTCTGCATTATATCCAACATCAGCATGAACAAAACATCTTCATCTTGGTTAATTTTACTTCATTTAATTTATCATTTATTAACACCATGTTCTCATCCTTGATTTGTGTACTGGGGTGGGATGACCCAACAAAAAACATAACTTACTTTCTTACCCTTTCCTAGTCTAATCTTCTCTCATGTTTGACATGGGCCACACACAATCACTCCTATCCTATTCATATGGTGAAAACATAGGCAGCAGAGGAGGGTGGGTGTATGTTGCTTTTTGTCTGCTGCTCTATGCCTCTGTCTCTTCCACTGCTTTGGGCTTCTTCATTTTCCACTGCTTTGACATGTGTTGTCCATGGGCCACTGGCTTCAGAGGTGTCCCTGCCTCAGTGTGGATCATCCATAGCTGCAGCCCTTCAGGGTGTCTGTCACAGTCACCCATGGCCACAGTTCCTCAGCAGTCTCTATGCCTTAACATGGGTCCTCCACAGACTGAAGTCCCTCAGGAGTGTTCCTTCCCTGACAAGGGTCACCCACAGCCAGAGTCCCTAACCTATGAGATGTCCCTAACCCCATATGGGTCACGTCTTTCCAGGGCAGTATTTCCGGCCTTGCCCTTAGCTGTCTCCTCATCAGCATCTTTTCTACCATGTCTTCCTGAAAGTGTACCCTTTTGGCATGTCTCTGGAGCATCCAGAGCCTCACCAGTCCCTCGGGTCTGTTGTTCTTCCTTAAAAATGCACTGAAGTGTTCCCTGTCAGGCTGCAGTCTTGACAGGTGATGGGCTGCTCAGCCTGGTGTCAGACTGGGTTGAAATATGCACTGGACACTTCATGGCCTCCTCCACAAAGGTCACCTGCAGCTCCTTGCTTCAAAGCCTTACCGTTTATGCTCCAATAGAGTCACAGTGGCTCTGGATATGACTCTGGATACTAGCCACACTAAAGTTACGTGAGGTAGGACACACCAAGGCAGTCCAAAATTCTCTTAATCTTTCTACTGGCTTATTTTTCATCCTCTAAAAGGGAGATACTGGTGTTTTCAAATCTTCCAGATGTCTTTTGGAGCTCACTATTCAGCTAGCTGTCATATACTCAGATGACAATCAAACTAGGACAGAGCTCTGACTTTTCCTTCTGCAGGTAGTTTTGACTGTCAATCAATCAAAGCTAATCACATGAATGAAATTCATAAATAAAGTAAAAGCAGAATGAAGAACAAACACCTTCTGAAAAAAAAATAATACTTCAAAAGCTATTATAAAAGCACAGGCTGAGAAAAACAAGGGGAAATTTATCTTGGAAAAGTCAGGCTAATGCATCTGAGAAAAGCAAATCTGAAATGCTGGCATTTAACATGACATACCTTTGAGAAGCCGTAACATTTTCAAGAGGCCATGGACTGATGTTGGAACGGAACGTCAGGGTAGAGCATCCTGAATCAGAGACATAACAGTCACTTTTTTACACTCTGATTCAAAGTGGGCACTATGCTGCAAAAAGATACAGCTGAATTTGAACCCTGCAAACCAGCCTGAAGACTGCTGAATAGAAGCCTTTGTTAGAGTGCTACAAAGGTTGATGTAGAAGGAAAGGAAGACAAAAGTCAAAAATTATCTGTGAAGAAGGATTAGGGATACATGTGCTCATTTATTTGGTTATTTAAAAGAGAATTTAGGCTGTGGAAGAAGATCTGCAAGAAAAGTAATTGAAACTTTTTCCTTGGTTATACCTTTAAAAATAGCGTGGAGAAACATATCATTTACAGTACAAACCCATTCTGACTGGGAATTGGCAGATAACTGGTTCTTCAAATGTCAAGATAAGTACTTGTATCTAAATTTCTCTGACTTTATTTTCATATTTCTCTGACTTTATTTTCATATTTCTCTTCTCTGTCAATATCTGATGTTCGAAAAAAAGGAACTTCAAGAAAAATAATCAAAG
Source organism: Edolisoma coerulescens (assembly GCA_013397115.1). Classification (NCBI taxonomy): domain Eukaryota; kingdom Metazoa; phylum Chordata; class Aves; order Passeriformes; family Campephagidae; genus Edolisoma; species Edolisoma coerulescens. Next base: position 511,645 of record VWZW01000402.1, read on the forward strand.
TAATCTCTTCATGAGCCTTCATCACCTTATTTCGTGAGTACACTGCACTAGACTGCTTATGCAATACCAGAGAAAAGCAATCAATACTAGAGAGCACTTAAGTGTAAGGGTTTGCTTAGTAGAAAAATCCAAGTGAAATTTTAGGCAGGTAGAGGAGTTATCATACTCTGTGGGCCAAATCCCAAGAACTGTGGTACTATTTTAGCTGATGACTGAGTGGTTTGTCTCAGTCTCCCCAGTGTGGAACTGCCTTAGAACAGCACAAAGGCTAGTGCTGACAGCAAGGGAATGTTGAAACAGAAGCAGCATGAAAAATATCAGTCCTTCCTAGTTCAGCAATTATTAGCAGTAAATTTTTAACTGAAATGGACTTCTGCCAAGATGTCTCAGCCAAAATAAGTGCTTGGAAACGTAATTTTAATGCTGCATTATACTCAGGAATCTGAAACATTTTAGCACAGGTGTACTGGTTGCTCCTTTTAGTGGTAATATTTCTCAATAGCTGCCACATTATGACATTTGCTGTAGCACAGTGCTTTTGTGTTCCAAGGAGGGAACTATTCTGGTGTCTTAAGTATCAGGGTGGTCACTATAACTTTTTATTAAGTATAAATTACTGCACATCATTTACAAGGTGAAAATGGTCGTCAGTTCAACTCTAACCTGACGATAGAGTATTTTACACTATATGACTGCAGTCAAAGAATCTAAGAAAAAAGGGGGAGACTGAAACCTGGATAATTCTGCATTTCTTACCTTTTCTGTGTGAGACTGCCTCTTCCCTTTGGAGGCTTGACTGGATTGCAGCATTTACTGCTGCTAAAAATACACTGAGGAAAAAAATGAATAGAGCTGTTTTCACCTGGTCAGTACTTGCTAATTTACAAGAGATGTTACAAAGTTCTGAGCTCCAAGAAAAGAGCAAATTTTGACACTGAATAAGTCACTAGCTTTGTAGTATCTGCTTTCACCTTACTTGCCAAATACAGTTTTGTAAAAAGCTAGTCACAACTTTTTCCTACTTTCTTTGATGCTTTGATAGGTAAACTTATATAGAATTTTTGGAACCAGCTATTTGGCTAGTAAGTAGAAGGCCTTAGTATCAAGCATTAGTATTCACCTGATAGTAATTCTCAGTTGAAAATCTTTGTGTGTTTTCTAGAAGAGTACATTAAAGCAATTAAATATAGATAAATACATATATAAATAATATACAAATATTATAAGTATAAAAAATATAAAAATATCATATATAAAATATATAACAAATATATAAATAAAATAATAAAATAGTCAATGTATTAAAATATAATATACAAAATAGATTAAAGATTTCTATAAATATATATACATATATATTTTGTGAAAAAGTGTGGAAGAGAATGAAGTTCAAGGCAGCAGATACATTTTAAAATCTTATCATTAGCCCATGCTATGTCCATTCCACACAGGCCTGACGGGTCCTGATGACATATATAAACCAATGGATTAAGTGTTCTGCACTTTGTTTGTCAGAAGGAAGAGTGGGTGTAGGGTGAACCTCAGATGAGGGTTTGGTAGCCTGTCAACCTACACAGTCTGAAAGCTTTCTCTATTTTGTGGATGACGAGTAGTACTTACTCCTGTGCAAGCAGGACTGGTTAATCTTTAGTCCACACAGATCTGAAAAACAGGATAAAATGAAGAAAAAGGAAAAGGAAGAAAATAAGGAAAAGAAAATTTACAATAGAAAAAGTTTATTTCTGGCCTGACCTGTTTGAAGATGAGTAAACTAAATCAGAGTCCTAGTACTAGTTGGGATGCACAAACTTGTGGCCTCCCCAGGGCTGAATGGAAGACCTTAACTTACCTCAGTCTGCTGACCACACTCCCTCTTTCAACCCACTATGATTTTGGTATGCTCATGAGGGCAAAACACGTGTAGTTAATGTGAATAGCCTGGGTCTTTCTCAGCATGCCTGTTATTCAGTCAGTTGTTTCCCAGCTATACAGATTCGTGGGTTTTTTACTCTTTTAGTGCTTCATCTGCAGAATTTTGCATCTCTTATTACTGAACTTTTCACATTTTCTGCTGGCTCCAGTTACAAACTTTATCATGGTCCCAATGGACTGAATTCTATAACTTGGCACTACAATTTTTTATCCTAATTTACTGCCATTTGAGAAGGTGCTGAGGGTGCAGTCCATTTCATAGTCCAGATGAGAATTGAATAATATCAATCCAGCGTTGACCCTTGGGCTGTTTATTTGTTATTGGCTGCCAACCAAATATTAAGCCAACAACTGCCACCCTTTCAGCCTCCTCATCTAACCAACATTTAACCCATCAAATTATCTGTTCATCCAGTCCATATTTTCTTAATTTTCAAAATAGAATTGATTGAATGTTCTATAGTTTTCCTATGCCTGTAAATCATGCCTTCTTCAAGCCAGCTTACAGGAGGTATACAAATATTGACAGTTAGTACCTAAAATAGACAACTCAGTAATAAATCTTTAGAAAAATCCTAAGGTTGTGTCAGAAGGTCTGCCTTTATGACATTCATCAGACTTGCTCTATCTTAATAAACTATACAACAATCAGACAGTATATTTTCTTTTTTTTATTGGACTATATTTGGTTTAATAGTCAATCTGTCCTCTGAAGTCTTTCAAAAGATATGTACTAGCTCAACATTTCGTCCCCCAGATTTATTTTCTTTCTCCTTAAGTAGGAAGTAGTCTAGCCAACTTTTTATTAGAATAAAGCTTCTTTCCCTTCCATAGACAAGAAAATATGTCTTTGTTGTAGTTTTTGTTCACATTTAGAAGTGAATAGAGTAATAAACAACTCTTTGCTTCAATGAAGTGTTAAAACTGTGACTTCCATCCTCGTCTCTCAGTAATTCTTAGGCATTCTTCAGTGGGAAAGTTCAAGGAACCTCACGTTCTAGACATTTTTCCTTTACATTAAAAACATATATAATTCAAACAGCTGTAGTCTTACTGTATGCAGTGTATAACTGGATTTTGATTGAGACCAAACAAACAGAAATCAAATTACTTTGGGTAAAAAGTCCATTAGGAGTGATTGAGCCCTGACATATTCCTTTTAGGCATTTTGTAAAACTGGTTTATATAACCTCATTATAACTGAAAGATAGAATAATCAGAGCTGTGTTCTTACTGTTGGTCAAAACGAAGATGACTGATTAGATGAAACATGTTATAGAGCCAGATTTTAGGGTGGCAAACCTCCACTGAAATATTGTGTGAAAGCTTTAGAATGTTATTTCTGGGTCTGAGTCAGAAGTGACCTTGTTTATGATTAGATCTACTATAGAAGTTAGGCATAAAAATGTGTTTTTCAGTGAAAATCGGTCTTTGGGATAAAAAAGTAACAGTAAATAAATACATCCCTTTAGAAAGAAAAAAAAAAAAGTTGTAGTTTGAAACCATAGTTGCTAGAAGAAAGATAGCAGATCTCTAAGTTCTGGGAATATCAGACATGGCTTTCTCAGAAACAGACCCTGTGACAAATAAAAGCATCCCTTTTGCAAAATCAAACAGCACCTTCCTTCATTGTTCTGAGAACTGTGAAAGTCAACATTTTGCAGTAATGTAGTTGAATAGTTCAGATCACTGAATAGGAATGAGAAACAGAAATAGAGAAGGTGTAGGTTAAGTACTTGGGCATTACACACAGAAAAAATGAGTAGAGCTTAAGTTGAAACAAAATATTGCCTCTCTCAAACTGCATGAGAGAGAAGAAAAAGAATATTTATGGAAGGTATGATAGATTATATAGAAAATATAGATATTAGATATAGTACAGTTAGAGATGTAAAATGACTATTTATCTCCTTTTCTGCGTTAAGTAGGAAAAAGTGGGAAATATGGACTCAGGACAAAGGGTAAAAGAACATGTTATATATCTAGCCTATTTTAAAGCTTATTTAAATAGCTGAAATATCAGCAATAAGTTTCATAAGTATAATAAGTCTTTTGGATGAGTCAGAGAAATACAAATACATGTAATTTCCAGCCTTACCAGAGTTATTGATGTAGGCTTCTCTGAAAGATAAGAGTAGCATTGTGTTAGGCATTACACATAATCACCACATTGCAAACTTTGGATCAATTCATCAGTGGTGACTTAGACAATGAGAACAGGAGCCATGTGGTCCTATTTTTTTTGTTTTTCAGTTACTTTCTTCCTCTCATTTTGGTATATGCACAGAAAAACATGATTGATAAAAGTTCCTAGGATTAAGGGAAAAGGACAATGATGTCAAAAACAGTACTGAAAGGCTAAACTGCTAGAATAACATTTTGGAAAAAAAGTGATTCTGCTTTGGAAAAAAAAAAAAAGGCAAGAACAAGTTTTGACTAGGATACAGTGAAAAATTCCACCTAGAAGGTAGTATTGTCCAAGTAAAATTGGGAAAGAGGGTACTTTCTCTTAAAGTACTTTAAAAATGTAAATTAAAAAGGGGGAAAATATAAAGGCTGGCAAAAAGAAAGATCATGTTATAAAATGTGAGATAAAGACTTTAGTTCTCATATTTCTGGTATTGATTAAAAAATATAACTCTGTTATTAAATAAGGCAAATCAAAGAGATTCAAATGAAGTCTAGACAATCAAGTCAAAATAGAAACTCATCATTATCTTAAATCACAGTGAAATCAGCTGGCAGTTCACTTAAAATGAGGACTATTACTGCTATCCAGCACTGAAGTCAGACCACAGGAATTTCACATTGTAAAATATTTCATCTTCCTTTGACTTTCCTTCAAATTTGGAGCTAAAGTTTACTATGGAACCAAACCATCTCTTTTCATTTGTAAGGGATACAAACTTGGTTTGTATCCACATCAGTATCCTTAAATGAAAGCAATGTTTCTCATACAGTAAAGATTAGGAGTTGCTGAGGCTTTAAAACCATTAAATATTACATTCCTATGGTAAAGTTATGGAAGTTTGCTGATAAAATAACTCAAGTGTGCAACCGCTTGCTGATTAAAGATCCCAAAAAGAGGAAAAATGAAGTTAATGGAGTTGCAGTGTTTTATAGTAGAGACACTAAGGAAGGACTGACCTTGATAAGCATTTGGGATTAATTACAATGAAAAGTAGTATACAAAGAATCAGCCATTAGCCAAATGGTTTTGCTATGTCTTTAGGTCAAGATAGCAAAGCAGACTTACCACTTCATTAAAACTGGTGATGATGATGAAATATGTATTCCATAGCAGTCATTGCATACATATATCTGTCTCATGTAAGAGACCATGAAGAGCTGTTCCTGTTGCCACTTCAGAAGAGTTTTAGACTTACATTAAATTTAGAAAATTCTGAGCAAATTTCTGAAGACATATCTGTAGTTTATAGGTGACGAAGAGTGATCATTCAAATGCCATTGATTTTTTTGTTTGTCTGTTTCCCTTCAGTTAGACCAACTGAACTCGGTGTAAGCAAACAGAATTAATTCACTTCATGGAAAATTGTTACTATTAGCTGTAGAAAACACCAGAAATAGACGTGCGTCAGGCTAACATACATTGTGTCCTTGCAACAAGAAACATTCAAATCTATATTAAATGAGTTTTCACTTTTTACTCAAATAAAACAAACCTCCCATCCTGCCCAATAGGTTACTCTTCTTCTTACCTACAATATTAACATGATGGATAAAATACTGTTATTTAAAATAAAATGTTGAATGCAAACTGTTTCAAAGAAAGCCATTGTTGAACCTACATTGAAATAGTGGAGCAACTTTTTACCAGATAAAAAACTCCTATCTCTGGGAGAATTTCACTTTGAGAATACTGTTGGAATCAGTTCTTGCATTTTAGTATAATTATTTAGTAGGCTTGTTGTTCGTGATGACTGGATAATTTAAGAGATTAGCAGGTCATTTGTAACCATGGAAATCATGTTGCCTGCATATCTAATAGACTAATTTCCACATGAAGCAAGGCAGTAGTTCTGTTTATTTACTAGCTTGTTAAATACTATTTTGAACTACCTTGTTTTCCTCAGGGGAATTGTCACTCAATTTCTGAAAAGAAAAACAACAAAGTAATTCTATGCCCTTACTGAACCTCAATGCATATGCACTTTCTTATATTTTCAGTAAATGTATATTTGACCATATTTGTAGAGTCACACCTTTGTTTGATTCTTGTCTTTTACATTTTAGGTAGAGATCGAAAGTGTTTAAGGATTAAATATGTTAAAGACATCTATTAGATTTCAAAATGTCAGTTACTGGCTTCAGTACATAAGGATATGAATTAATAGAGTCAGGGCAGCTTAACTGTAGTTACAATTTACTAGCCAACTGATTGCATATGTATGTTTCTTATTCTGTCCCATCTGTGGGACAAAATGTTTAAATCATATTAATTTCAACATAGTAAATTATGTCAAACTGAGAGTTCTTAAGAAAAGATAGGAGAAACTTGAGGAGATAAAGGAGCTTCTGGATTTTTTTAATTTACCAGTGATGAAAAGTAGCAGCAAGTTCCTAGCTCAAAGGAATTAAATGACAATAATGCGGATTTTTTAGAATAGGAAATATATGGTCCAAACCCGGGATTGCAGAAATTTTAAATTATTAGTGGTAAGGTTTTGGGTCTGGTTTTTGGTTTTTGTTTGGTTGTTTGAGGGGNTGATGTAATCAAGATTCAAAGGTCCGTTTTTCACATGCAAGATGTGCATCATCTATAAAGTACCTTTCAAGCAGACGTGTCTTAAAAGGTTGCAAAAACCATGAGTACAAGGTGACTCACCTATCCTCTGAAGTGTTTTCCCTGCCTTCACGACTATGATACTGCCTTCATTACTTGAGATCAAATCATTCTTATGAACAAATGAACAAAGTCCCAATAGAATAAACTCTCATTGTATTATATTCCTCCTATCACTAATTTAGCTAAAATACTTTAATATTTCCATAGTACTTGCTTAATGTGAAGTTCATGTCGTGGCCAGTTGACAACTTAACTGTCTTCATCTTCACTAATCTCAAAGTTGTCTACAAGCTATTATCAATCACTTGTTAAAATGACAATACTCTCTTGACACATAAATTATTTTAATAGGCAAATTGCACAGCAATATGATGTTGAAATATTATACAAAAAATATTTTCAAAAATTTGCTTCCCAAACTTTTTCAATTGAATGAGCACTTGGGAAACAAAAGAGGAATTTGACAAAATAGTAATAACATATTAGATATTAACCACAAAGCAATAGTATCAGAATTGTCATTTCTTTCCAATCAGATATTTAATAGATAAATCAAAATAAATGTCATGTGGAAATCAACCAGTTACTCTTAACCAATAAACTAAGAATACATTCCCTACTTCATCAAAATCTCTGTATAAGAAGTAATAGATATCCTTGTTTAAATGCAAAACAAATCAAATTCTTCCCAAGAACATTAGTTGATTCTTCAATACTCTCAAAAAACTTAATAACTGACGTGTTGTAATTTTTGCTGAGCTTTAGAAGTCTTGCACTTTTCATATCATAGAATCATAGGATTATTTGAGTTGGAACAGGACTTTGAAGATCATCTAGTTCCAACCCCCTTCCATGGGCAGGGACACCTTCCACTAGACCACGTTTCTCACAGCCCCATCCAACCTAGCCTTGAACAATTCCAGGGGAGGGGCAGCCACAGTTTCTCTGGGCAACCTATTCAAGTGCCTCACAGTAAAGAATTTTTTCCTCATATGTAATCTAAACCTACGCTCTTTCCATTCAAACTAATTCCCCCTTTGAACCCATTTGCCCTTACAAGCTGTTGTAAATAGTCTTGCCCCACCTTTCCTGTAAGCTTCCTTCAGGTGCTGGAAGGACACAATTCACCCCAAAGCCTTCTCTTCTCCAGGCTGAACAACCCCAATTTTCTCAGCCTTTCCTCGTAGGATCATCTTGATGTCCCTCCTCTGGATGTGTTCCAACAGGTCCATGTCCTTCCTGTGCTGGGGACCCCAGAGCTGGGTGCTGCCCTACAAGTGGGGTCTTACCAGAGCAGAGCAGAGGGGCAGCGTCACCTTCCTCGACCTACTGGCCACGCTGCTTTTGGTGCAGCCCAGGATACAATTGGCTCTCTGGGCCACAAGCCCACATTGTTGTGTCAAATCTACCCTCTCATCCACCAGCACTCCCAAGTCCTTCTGGGCAGGGCTGCTCTCGATCTGTTCATCCCCCAGCCTGTGTTGATACCAGGGGTTGCCCTGACCCAGGTGCAGAACCTTGGTCTTGTTAAACCTCATGAGATTCCCATGGGCCCACTTCTCGAGCCTGTCCAGGTCCCTCTGGATGGCATCCTGTCCTTGAGGTGTGTCAACAGCTTGGTGAAATTTGCAAATTTGCTGAGGGTGCACTTGATTTCTTCATTTATGCCTTTAATGAAGATATTGAATAATACTGGTCCCAATACAGACCCCTGAGGGACACCACTTGTCATTGATGTCCATCAAGACTCTAAGCCATTTACCACTGCCCTCTGGATGGGATTGGCCAACCAATTCCTTATCCACCTAACAGTCCACCTGTTGAAACCATCATTCTTCAGTTTGGAGAGAAGGATGTTGTGGGAGACCATGTCAAAGGCTTGACAGAAGTCCAGATAAATGACATCTGGAGCTCTTCCCTTACGCACTGATGTAGTTACTTCATCATTAGAAGTCACTGTATTGGTCAGACAGGATTTTCCCTTGGTGAAGCTGTGCTGGCTGTCTCAAATCACCTCCCTGTTCTCCATGTGACTTACCAGAGCTTGTAGGAGGGTCTGTTCCCTGGCACAGAGGTGAGGTTGACAAGTCAGTAGTTCCCAGGGTTTTCCTTTCTTCAGTTTTTAAGGATGGTTACTATGTTTCCCTTTTACCAGTCAGCTGGGACTTCCTCTGACAGCCATGACTTTTCGGATATCATGAATATATACATATATCTAATATAGAGCTAGGTGATATCAGAAGTGACCTCACCAACACACATACTGAAACAAATGTGACTGGCAAAAGAGAAGTAGCCTTGACCTTCCTGTCTTGGGAAAATTTCGTTGAGGTGCAACTGAATAGCAGGTCTGCAATGTTAATGAAGTTCATTTTTATAAACTATAATGAGTAATGGCCACAATTTTTTTAAACGTGAACAACTTGTGCTAAGTTTCATAGCAAATCTCAAGCAAAGTATCAACTGGAAAATATACTCAATGGAGTTCTAGGACAATTAGACTGACCCATTTTAATCATCTACAGTACATGAATGAGAGATGATGTGTGCTCTGCTCATAAAGAGAACTTAGATTACAAGTTCTTATAAAGATGTCTAAAACTGGCTGAAAAAAACTCTGTCTTCAACTTTGTTAATGTGAATTGACACAATGCAATAATCACCTTTTTTCTATCTCCAACATTACAAAGAACAGTTGTGACTTACCTAGCTACATATATGATGTCATTTTGAACCCTACAGAGAAAAATCAATTTTTTTCATACTGCCACAGTGAATTCAGGGAGAAAGGAGGGCTGGGCAAAGTCAGAGAGATTTCAGGCATTATAGGGAGGCTGCTTAGGCTTCAACCTTGAGTACTGTAAAACCAAACTGGACAAAGCTCTGAGTAATTAGGTACCGCCTCAGATCTGACTGTGCTGAGCAAGAAGTTGAACTGGAGTCATCAAAAAGTCCTTTCCAGCCTGAGCAATCTGGTGATCATAGGATCCTATAAAAGAAGATCAGAGACCAAGAGATGAAGCTTCTGGAAAATATGTGAGACTGACATGTGTCGCTTCAGCCTCAAGTAATTGGATGCTGCTTTGAATAGTGAGATTGTACTTACTGTATTGCTATTATTTCTTGACTTATATGTCTTTGTTTCCTGTCACTATGTTACTCTGAGAAACAGGTGATCTTTCTTCCCCTTGCTCTCTCACTAATCTGCTATACTAGGTCCTACTGATTGTCTTGTCTGCCAAAAATTTTCCTGGGAGCCTTCCCAGCAGCAACTGTTCTGAGGAGAAAAGAAAAGAATTTAGGGATCGAGACCTGGATGATGGAAGACAGAACTGGAAGCAATACCTACCTCACAATATTTTCCACGGACATTTTCATCTTAATATCTATCTCAAATATTTACTGTGTGCTGTGTATGTAAGGGAACAGGGATGAGTAGTCAATATTTTCATGATTTCCACATCATAATGTAATTTTCTTATATTACTCATTTATGTGTAAATAGTGGATTAAGAATTAAACTGTATTCTATGAGTCTGAAGAAAATGTAATTTATATATTTCCTTCCATTCTACATTTTTGAATAAAATGATACTTCCGAGACTTGAATCTGTATTCAGTCCTGAGAAAGAAAAAAAATCTTTACCTGTTTTAAGGAATGCCTAAAGTTTTGAACTTTAGCCATAGTAGAATTGTTACCAAATTTCTCTGTTCAGTGTATCTCTGCTGGACCAGCTCCCACTTGTAATCACATGTATTATTTCTCTTCCCTTTGTACTCGCATATTATTGTAGGACATACTACAGCAAATATGTCATATAACATTATCATCCCTTTGAAAATCAAGCCCCATGTATTGCTTTTTCCTTAGCTCAATTAGAAAATGATTACAGAAATTAGTAACTGGAAATGGGTTGAATTTCTTATTAAAAATGACACTCCATTTGTTTTTATGCCAAGTTTACTATTACATTAAAAAAATTACTTAACATTGCTGGAAAACTTTTTTCTCACACTGCTTCTTATGCATGGAGGGATCCCAAACCATATTTATAAAGTTTCACATTATCCATATCTAAGTTTTCTGTCAGACTCATTTCTCTGCTGATGTCAAAAGAACATTGACTGTTTATACTTGCTGAACAGGAGAAACGTCCATTTCAAATAATTTAGATGTGTTAGTTTGAACAGATCAGGCAACTGCTGAAAAAAAAGGAAATGGCCTTAAGCTGTTCCATGGGTGCTTCAGGTTGGACATCAGGAAGAATTTCTTCACTGAAAGGTTGTTTAAGCATTCAAATGCCCTCCCCAGGGAGGTGGTGGAGTCAAAATCCCTGGAAATGTTTAAGAAACAACTGAATGTGGCGGTTTGGGCTGTGGTTTAGTTGACAAAGTGATGTTTGTTAAAAGACCAGACTCAACGATTTTGCGGTTTTTTCCAACCTTAATGATTCTATGTTTCTCTTGTTCTAGAACACAAATAAAACCAGTTACATGTTTAATCTCATGTTGTTTGACTCAATTGGCGCCACTGTCTTGCTTTGTAAGGCCTTTATGGTCTTTTTACTATTTTGAATCACAGTTTAATACCTAACATAGTAAGGTCATGGACAGCCACTGTAATATAATTTCTTTAACTCCACTTTTCTTATCAGTGAATATTTTGTTTTAAATGTCTTGGAAAAGGATTAGCTGCACACTTTCAGCAAAATGATTGTTTTGAAGAGGAATCTTAAATCTTTATTAAAAAATAAATCCAAATCTTAATATTTTAAATATTTGATTTTTTTTTAATTGTAATGAAATCTGCCCTTCTAATGGTTCTTGGCGTGCTCTGTGATCTGGATTTTCTTGAATGAATGGAGAAAGATGGAGAAGAGAGTGAATGTTATTTCATATGGAATCAAAAATGGAAAGACAACAAGGCAAACACCAAAAAAAGTTAGCAAAGTAAAACAGCAAAGAAATAATAGACATCCAAAGGGAAAAAAAACCCAGCGCTGTTACCTGAAGAAAATATGGAATTGAATATTAAGTTCAAGAAAGTGGAAACTTACTATGTATCTTCACCATAGGTTCTAAATGTCTAATTCTAAAGTTTTATAATGATAATAAAAGTGTGCTCTGTAACATATTACAAAATAAATCAAATGAAGTCACAGCTTGCTTATGTCAGAGAAACAATAAAAGAGAATTAGTGAGCTAAACTAGAAGGTTTGAAATTCCAAGTGTCTTTCACTGAAAAAGAGAATATGTGTGTTTTCCTACAGGATCCTGATAGACTGACCTAATCATTACAATGAAAAATATGAGGTTTTCATTTGATTGATTGAATAAATATTTTAATGTGAACAGTAATAATAATAGCAAATGCACTGCATGTCTTAGGCAGTTCTTGTTTCCCATATATTGTCTGTTGTCTTTGATGGTAGTAAGAACAACCTGAGTCAGACAATACTGGGTTGTTCAGATTAGTTCATATGTCCCAAGAATTCCTTCTTTAGCATGCGTTCTGCAATATCAATAAGAACTCTGCTGGGATATTGGTGCTTCTGAAATGGTCTCATACACACAAAGAACTGGGTTGAATTAGAACTTATTACACATTACTCAAGAAATAGAAACCTCCAGATAGCTCTATGCTGGGGTTTTTTTGCTTTCAAACTTGCTATTATAGGCATAAAGTATGATATACAAAGACAAATCGGGGAGCTGCAAAGATTGAAACACAAAGATAATTAGAGTTTTCAATGACTCCTATATATACTGGGTAAAATTCAAGTCAAGCTGTGGGTGTTATATTTTTATACAGTATAATTTACCATTTCTTGGAGGCTCAGACGCACTGCAAGAAAAAAAGGCAACTCCTGCTCTAATCTTGAGTATCACAACAGCTTTGGTTCAAAACTTATCTTTCAAGCTTCATTTGTACAGTAAGATCTCAGAAAACTTCTCACATCTTTTCACCTTCCTTCTCCTTCCTCTTTCTCAATATGTTCAGATTTCTCCTGAAAGAAAACCATATGTAGAGAAGGAGCTGTGAAACACTGTGGAAGTTGCAACCAGACAGCTGTGTGGGATGGGGGGGTAGTATTCTAGAGAGCACAATAAAATTAACTGACCACTTTTTAGATTAACCTTCAAGCTGTTGTTTGGTGGACACAATCATCAAAATATATTTTAGTTCTGTATCTTGCAGGAAGAAAAAGATTGACAAAGTTCACTGAAAAGGGGAGCTACATGTATGTGAGAAAGACAATTATTATGAAATTGAAATGGAAGAATATATGAGTCTTAAAATGGACTTTATTCATGGGGGAAATAGGCCTCAAAAAACACAAGGTGCATCCATGAAAGATGCAAAAGAGCATAAACCTGGGAATTCAGATTTAAACCCATAATGTCAGGTCAAGAATCATGACAAGGACCTATATGTTAAAGTTGTACAGGCTCAAAATAAAATGTTTTAAAACATATCAAAAACAGAGGGTTTCTGAGAATAAAAGGTATCAGCAGACGATGGAAGAATATGAGGAACACTGGTACAATAAGTTTGCACGAGAAAACTGCAGAATAAAAAAGTGAATTCTAGAATTATGCTCAAGCCAAAGGTAATCCAGAAGATTCTTATATCAGGTCTTAATTTTACAGCATTAATTTGAGGAAGTACTTCCAACTGAATCTTTCCTAAGTGGGATTAAAAAACCAAAAAGGTCTAAATAAGCAAGTACAGTGAACTGAATAAAACTAAATCAATTTCAACAAACTTTTAAAGAACTCTTATAGGAAGCTATGAGGATTTTTACTACCATGTGTAACCTATTCCTTAAATCAATAGGCAGAGGAATGGAAGGAGAGAAATATAACAAAATATTTTAAATGGTGAAAACTAAGGATTTGTCTGATATGAATCAATCTAACTGGTAAAGCCTGTGTAAAGAAAAACTAGTAAACACTGAAAAATAATATTAAAATATTCTTTATTTTATAGAAATAAAGAGTATCGATAAGGAGTTAATATGGGCTTTGCAAAGGAAAAATATGCCTTAAAAATCTATCGGCTTTTCCAAAGTATCCCTGAGTAGGTGGATAAGTATGGTCTAATTATATTTCTATTTTCAAAAAGCTTTCAACAAGCTCTCACTTGAATTCCTTAAATTTGGACATTGGCTGCTCAAATAATGCCTAAATGTTTGGAAACATGATAAATAGCAAGGCAGTAATGTTTTCAAATAATTCAAAATTACTCTACATAGGCAAAATCAAAAGTGTCTGTAACAAGCTCAAGAGAATTTCTCCATAGTCAGTGACTCAAGGATGAAATAACATGTGAAATGTAAAATTAGTAAGCATAGAATAATGCACACAAAAAGAAAACAAAAACACACACAAAACTTAGTTATAGTGATAATCTCTAATTTGGGTATACAGAGAAAAGCCTCCAGTCAATATGGACAGGTCTCTGGGAAAGTATAATATGCATAGATGACTTGAATAAATAACTGCAATCTGTAATGTTACATTAAAAATATTATCTGTGATTTAAAACCAGACTGTGGCAGAACTAGAAAAAATGTTACGGCAAAGAACAATTAGATATATGTTATCTCACCCACATAAAATGCATCTGAGTCTAAAAAGGTATGACTGAAGAAAAATAGCATCAAGATCTGTATAATTTTGAAAAAGAAATGGTAAATGTGGAAATGAATCATATTATCTTTATTTTAACATTATAATTATGGATTTTCATCCAAAGTTCATCAGATATACAGTAAACAAGCACTTTTTTTCTCACAGAGCACCGTGTTGGATGCAGTGTTGAGTTCTTTGTTACAGTCATTTTGGAGGTCAAAGGTGCAAATATATTCAGAAAATGGATTTAATATGTCTTTCAGGAATTTAGGCCTGTAGTGAATATTAAATACAACACTTCAGGTGTAATTTTTATGGAAAGATTTTAAATGGCTGATTACCAGAAATTGAGAGTTGACTAAAAGGTGGATCACCCAGTGCTTCTCACATTTCCTAAGCATTAGTGTTGCTTCCAAGGAGAGGATGCTAAAATGTGTTTACCTTTGGTTTGATTCTACAGAGCAGTTCCTGCATTCCTTGTCTAATATGGTATTTATAAACAAAGCATGAAATAAAGGAGTTAAACATTGACATCAAGGTATTTTAAAATATATGAACATGCCCTTTTAACCACTTGAACATTCTCTTTCAACTGTTCTGCATATGCACACCCTAAGTCCTTGGGCTGTTAAAGAATTTTGTACCTCGAACTTGTGTCACAATTTCTCCCTTTCATGACATGATGAGAGAGATATCTATTTTAGGGTGAAATGTGCAACTCTGAAGATGACAAATAGTCATTTTTTACAGCAAAGGAAATATAAGGAAATTATCCTAGATTGAGACAACTAACTTTAAAACATTTATACTATATAAAGTTAAGCCCATTCAAGAAAACTTGTGTCTTGAAGTTAAGATTGCTACCTATGTAGCATAACATGAAGAAATAAAGAGATCTATTGCTCTTTCTCACCAGGTCATCTGAATGGGGAAAAAAAAAAAAAAGTAAATATTCAAAAGCAAATCATCTAAACTATTTTTATTTACCACACTGTAGTCACATGAACTATTACTTAACCTTGCTTCTAATTCTTTCACTATGATATGTTTAGAGGGCTGTAAAAAAACCAGCTTACATCGAATCAAGACTGGAAGCATCATTAAAGTGTAATGTTATGAAATGTGTTCTTCACAACCTGTCATAAAATTCACTCTTGGGAACAAAAGTTCTAAAAACCACTAGGATGCTACTGTAAGTGCTGCAGGTCTGACAGCACTTCATCTTTACCTACATCTTTATCTTGCAGAGCAGTAAATTTTGAATAATCTATTTCATGGCGTGTCTTCATGCCATGAATGATATTGTACATCAGTGAAGTTCTTCATTGTTTAATGCCAATATTTCTAAGTGAATATAACTTAACCTGTCAACCCTGAGAGTGAGAGGAAATTGCTACTACTTTCAGAGGAATCACAGAACTGTATTAGATGGAAAACACTTCTAGAGATCAGGTAGACCAACATGCCCAGTCAAAGTAGGTATAACACCACTCAAATGTAGCAAAATATGGCTGTAAGATGGTCAAGGCACTGTTTATTTACTAACCACATCCAAATCCAGGATCATAATCTCTGTACTAGCAAGTTAAGTAAGATGACCAAATGGCTTCACACATAGCATGTAGCACTGGTCTACAATAATCCACTGCACTTCATAGTTATCCCATTGTCTGACACAATTTTTGGCTCACTCCCTTGTCAACAAAAACTACAGTGTAAGACAATAACTGCAGCTACACTAATGATCAGATCAGAAGATTGCAGAGGACTTGGAGTGTTCCCGATAGGTAATAAAGATGAGACAGCTCTCTGGGAGGGAGAAAGAATTTGGCTGTATTGACTCAAATTGTATTGTTAAACATGCTTTTGGGTTGAGAAATGAGCCTTTGGGTTCTCCCAGTCACCAGAATATGCTCAGTCAGCTGGTTATCTGAGTAACAAGAGAATTTCTTTTCCCCAGTGCAAATCTAATATTCTTTTGTTTCATTAAAATACTGTGATTAAATGGTGCTTGCTGAGTCAGTGCATTTGCTATGCAGTTTGAGTAAGATTAGTACTATTTTCTACTGCACAAGTGGGGGTTTTTTGTGTATCTGTATATGTGTGTGTTGTAGATCCTCACTGTCATTTCTTACAAGGTAGTATTTTACAGTTTGTGGGAAAATGATTGTACAAGTTAATGCTATTTGGAGAGAGGATAAATTTATGCTCAGGGCTGCCAAGATTCTCTGTTTCCTCTTGTATGGGGACAGCTTTATCCTGACACAATCCTTTAAATAACAGTGCTCTTAGTAGTAGAATTGTTTGCAATAAAAATAGGAGAAACACAAGCCCTTTCTACTCATAGAATAAATATTTCCCTATTTTCCTAGTGCCAAGAAAAACTTCCCTTCTGACCCTGTTCTGTTTATATCAGCATTGCATCAACAACACTGATACAAATTGTCCTAAGTTATTAGCAGAGACTGTTAACATTTAAAATCAGAACTTAAAATAAATGCTTTAACTTATTTTACCTCTAGGCCAGAGAAACTATCCCTAAGACTTTATTGCCTGCCTTTATCTCAGAGAATCAAAGATGATCCTGGCCTCACTGAAGAAATCTAATGAAACGTGTAAGCCTCAAATCCTGTCTGCCTTTCTGAGCCCTCTTTTTGTTTTACTGGAATGCTAAGGACATATACTGTCCTGTCTAACTCACTACAAGCTGTCCTTGCTTAGAAGCAAGATTCAAGGTTGACTTTACAAAAATATGACTCTGGACAACCACCTGCCTCCTGTAACAAAGGGGTTAAAAGTTTAATATACTTTAACTTCCTCTTCTGAACAGTAACACCTTCCTTCCTCAAAATCAGTAGGCAGAGTAAATAATCATGAACATCAGATGTCCACACTGACTGGGGAAGTCAGAAAGATAAAATTCCATGTGCACACAAGAACATATTGTCAGCATTAGCAGAATGAAATAGAGACATCAGATAAGTGAAAACAGATGTTGTTAAAATGTCAAGTGCAGCAGATGTGTGTATACAAGACAAACTTTGAAAAGATTAAACTTTGATCCTGGTTAGGCTGTAGGAATTTATGTTAATCAGGTAGAAACAGTAATCTACTTGGAATAAGTTATTTCCACCTTTACTATAATATGCTATTATGTATTTTTTCTTAATGGAAGTACCTCTGAAATATTAAACAGTTGAGCATGAGCAGTGGCAGCATTTTGACTGTATATGGTTTATGTTGTGTTCCTATAAACCTGCTCTCATGAACAGCCAGAGCGCTCAGTAAATCCTTTTTTAGGATACCCACATTTTCATCCAATGGAAAGATGAAGCAGTGGAGAAGAGGGAAGAATGCTGTGTGACACAATGCACATTCAGGTCTCATCCTGATATGCT
The DNA here is from genome assembly GCA_013397115.1 of Edolisoma coerulescens. Taxonomy (NCBI): domain Eukaryota; kingdom Metazoa; phylum Chordata; class Aves; order Passeriformes; family Campephagidae; genus Edolisoma; species Edolisoma coerulescens. Next base: position 529,417 of record VWZW01000402.1, read on the forward strand.
GTCAGTGTATATCCCGGCACCATGTAGCAGTTCTACAGTTTTGATGTCGCTCGTATTTTTTACATCTTCCACTTAAAATGTAAATATTCTTCCTCTTTTAGAGCCTTCCGAATATGAGTTTCAATAGAAAATCTGACTTGGTCATGATTTTGGAGTTACGTCTGCATGTTTCCACGTATCTGCTGTGAGATTTGCTTCATCGAGGAGAATGTTTTTGATCTGTGTGTCTGTTTCAAAGTATCAGGACTGCATTGTGTCAAGTCACAGCCATGAACCTGTGCTACTAAATGTCTTGTATATATCTGCCAGACAAAGGAACAAGGAACTACCTAACAGAAGCACTGTACTTCAGAGGTGCTCTGCAGTATTGTCTCCGCAGGGGACCAGAAAGGTCTCAGGTTTCATTTCAGTCCTAATTGCCTACATTTTATCGCTCCACGAAACACCTTTCTCTACACCCATACCCCATGCCTGTGTATCTTGCTAGTAGCACTGTTTCAGTGTGGAGCCAAGGTTCCTCAGAGACTCTTACTGTTCCACTGGGAGCTGGTAGGCTTAGCTATGCATATTTCTGGCGTAAAAACTGCCACATGCTTATCTCTTTGGGGCGTAGCTGTTTCATTTGTCTCAGAGTGATGAGAGAGATTGGGGTTTTTTATCATTTCCAAGCCTCCTGTTTGGGTTTTAGGAGTTACCCTTTTATTTTCCTTTTCTCTTAAAGAATTTTTCCCGTATTGGCAGCTAGGAGACAAATCACTGAGTACTTAAGAGAGACAAAAGGACCTGGCCACAGGAAGGGAGGGTCTGCGAGCTGCCTCTTTTTACTTGGGGTGAGGTGCGGAGCCTGGCGCGGTGTTCTCTGGGCGTTTGGGGGGAGAGAGACCCCACCACTGCGGAGTCCGGCTTTTCTCCGGCTTTTTTTTTTTCCACCAC